>JBBPUH010000300.1:0-13944 GCA_038094555.1 Boletus aff. phaeocephalus
CTAATCTATACCAAATATCCAAATTTTGTTGAAAGTCCAAAAACTGTTCCAATGGTATAGTTATTTTGAAATGGCCATATCTTTATGACCCCTGGGCCAAATCACATGATCTAGGGACCGATTTGTAGCTGATTGTTTGTACTTTATTTGGTCTCACCAAAGCTAGACCAAATTCCCACAGGTGGCTGCAGGGCCCTTTGGACACTGTATTGGAGTGAGTTATTGGAACAGTTTTTGGAGTCACTGTAGCAACATTATAGGTAACATAATATGAGTATACCTCCATCCAATGCATATATATTGATGTTCCATTTGCAAGCACCTTAGTCATTTCCACCCATCTTAAGCAGCAGCTGAGGTGAGTTCCCTTCTACTTAGTTTATTTATCTAGCTAATGTACTATAGTATCAGGCAACTCCTGCCCTCTCTCAGGTGAATACAATAGTTATTTCCACCCATCTTAGGTAGCAGCTGAGTATCAGGCAACTCCTGCCCTCTCTCAAATTTTAACAGGTTATGAGCCCTGTTGGCAAAAGCTAAATCAAATGACTCAAATTCACACATCCCTCAACATATCTTGTACTGTTCGAACCAAACAATCCCTAGCTAGCCACCCTTGGCTACTGGCTATCTGATACCTGTCAGAAAATAAACCTTTTCCTGTCAAACATGATCCTGTTCTATTACCCAGCATGATATCAGACACTATTCAAAGCAATGAAATTCCAATTGGACCTGACATCTTTCCTCCATGGAAAGTAAAGATCACTTGGAAGCTTCAGAGTAGCAAGGTCTATAGAGTCATCTCTGGAACAGATCCAAAGTCCACCCTTGTGACATCTAGAGTAACAGCTTCAGATATCTGATATTAGTTGATGCGTGATGAAAAGGCCCATGGTATTATACAAGCACACATCTCTGACACACTCCTACTCAAAACAGAGTCCTGTAACTCTACCAAGGAACTATGGGACAAACTTGTATCATTCCTAGATGCTTCAAGTGTCTCCTCTGCCTTCTACATATTCCAGCAACTCTTCAATATAACCTGGAATGGCAGCTCTGACATCTCAGAACATATTGCATCACTCCATACTTCCAAGTCCTGCTTGGCCAGAATAAAGTTTGCCATAGATTCCAAAGTAATGGCATTCATCCTCCTTAACTCCCTTCTCAAATCTCCAAAATGGGAACTATTCAAGTCCTTCCTTATCAATACCACAGAGAATAGCAAATTAACCTTTGATGCAGTAGAAACCTGGATCATTGCTGAGGATGACTGTCTATGCTCCTCTGGACACTCAAAGTCAGTGATGAAAGCCTCTGAAATGCAAAGGTCCTCTACTCAACCCTTGAATGCCTCTGCTTGGTGTGAACACCATCTGTCCACCACACACAACTCTGCCGATTGTAAGACCTACAATAAATGGGTCATAGAACTGAGAAGTGGAGAATTAGAAGAGGATAATATGGTCTGATGAGACAAAAATCAATCACCTAAAATTAGATGGGCATAAATGGGCTTGGAAAAAGCCAGGTGAGGGGCTAAATAATAGGCTGGTATAGGGAACAGTCAAATATGGAGGAGGTGTTGTGATGGTATGGGGATGTATGACTTGGAAAGGCATTGGCTATACTGCTAGGCTGGATGGTAGGATGGATGGAGACCTTTACCTTCAGATTTTGAAGGATGATCTGCTAAATACTCTGTAGTATTATGGTCTTAATCCAGCCAACATCATCTTTCAGCAAGACAATAACTCCAAGTATGTTTGCAGAAAGGTCAAGGAATGGCTAGATGAACAGGATTTTGCCACCATGGTGTGGCCTGCACAGTCTCCTGATCTAAATCCCATTGAACATCTTTGGGGTTACCTCAAAAGGAGACTAGCAAAGGTTGAAAACTCTACCAAAGGAGTTTTTGAGTTGTGAGAAAGGATTGAGAAGGCATAGGAAGGGATACCAGCTGGAGAATGTTAGAAGTTGATTGAAAGCATGCCTAGGAGGATACAGACTGTGATCAAGGCCAAAGGAGGTTATACCAAGTACTAAAATATACCTAATACCCTGTTGATATCAAAAGTCCAAAAACTATTACAATGGTATTGTAGTTTTAAAATAGGTATATCTCAATAACCCCCTGTTCAAATCACATGACCCAAAGACCATGTTGTAGCTGTTTGTTTGTAATTTGTTTGGTATCACCAAAGCAAAGTCAAATTCCCACAGGTGTTTGCAGGGTGCTTCACATTCTGTATCAAGGTCAATTATTGTAACAGTTTTTAAAGTCATTGTATGTAATACTATGAAGTATTGAGTAGGTCATCCTTCAGAATTTGAAGGTAAAGGTCCCCATCCATCATACCATCAATCTTAGCAGCATAACCAACTCCCTGCCAAGTCATACACCCCCATACCATCATAGAACCTTTTTCAAATTTGACTGTTCCTTGAATCAGCCTATCACTAAGCCCCTCACCTGCTCTTTTCCATACCCATTTGTGCCCATTTGATCCTCTGCAGTTGATTTTGGTCTCATCAGACCATATAATCCTCTTCCAGTCCTCCACAGTCCAATCCTTATGAGCAATAGCAAAATCCATACAAGCTTTGTGATACCCAGTAGAAAGTAGGGGATGTTTGGACTTGATAACAGCTTTCATCCCAGACTTTTTCAAGTGATGGCAAATGATATTGGGATGAAGGGGCTGGTTGATGATATTAGAGAGTGCTTTGGTCACCTGAATAGCATTCTCTACCTTTTGAGTGGTAATTAATTGAGTAGCATGGTGAACATTGGCAGAGAAAAGCTTGGATGGGCAACCTCCAATAGACTTTTGGAGGTTAGAATGCTTCTTGGAATGAAGTTTGGATATGGTAGCAATGCCAACACCAGTTCTAGGTGAAATGGAGTGCAAGGAATGACCAACATTAAGCTAAGAAAGGATAGTAATTTCTTGAGTGGCAAAAAGAAATTACATGATGATAGTGGTAGAATGTAAAGAGGTATGGGAATGATTTTGAACTCAGATATGATGTTTATATGTGTATCCTTGTTTGTAGTACCAAATAGCAACAAATAATCTATAATATCATAGTGATCTTATATTCTATATCAAAAGTTCAAAAACTGTTCCAATGGTATAGCTGTTTTGAAATGGCCATATCTTTATGACCCCTATGCCAAATCACATGATCCAGGGACCGATTTGTAGCTGATTGTTTGTACTTTATTTGGTCTCACCAAAGCTAGACCAAATTCCCACAGGTGATTGTAGGGCCCTTTGGACACTGTATTGGAGTGAGTTATTGGAACAGTTTTTGAAGTCACTGTATATTGGTGTTTATACAATTTGCCAGGTGGTTACAAAGCACAGGGATATCAATTGATAAAGTGTTCATGAGGAAGATGAGTAGGAAGTCATCCTGTTTGAAAAGGCTGATGGCATATATATGCTTGATAATGTCATGAAGTTAGATTGGAGTCATCACTAGTTATTCTGTCTGTTTGAATTATATGCCAAATGCTTCTTGGATGAGCAAGTTTTGAGCAACAGATTCTAATTTCTCATGCTGGTTGTGTAGGGTAGTCCATGCATCACTGGCAATAATTGCATCTTTGAGCAGGTAGCTTTCTTCCCAAGTGCAACATGTCTTCATGATGGCAATAATACAGAGGTTATTGATGTTCCACATGGATGTGGATTCAGCTGAGTCCATTGGACATAGGACAGAACCAAGGATGTATCCTCCATATAAGTTAAGAAGGAAAATATTCATCATCATTTTGGACCATGTTGGCCAATTGTACTTGCCTATGTTAAGTGGCTTGATTTTGTCAAGGTCAGATGAACTGATTTTTAGTGCTTTAAGTATTGGCTTTGTTATCATTACCATATTACCTGCAAGGGTGGTACCAAGCATGGTCACTATTGCTGGTGGAGCAATAGTAGGATTGCTGGATGTCCTGGGTACAGTGGCAGGGGTTGTGTTTGAGCTTCCACTCATTTGTAATGTAAATTGTGTGTTGTATCATTATAGTCTAGTGGTCATTGGAAGAGACACATTAAGGGAAGCATGTTTGATTTTGTTTTGGGGCTATCTCCAGTCACATGTGGATAGTAGATCAAATTGGGAAGTCATTGAGAAGAATGGAGTATGAGTGTTGTCAAGCAAAATCAACTGGAGGTGCAATGGAGATATAGAGGGGTGAGAATGTTGGTGTAGGACTTATGTGTTGTGTTCTTGTCAAGCTCTTGTTCTCATATTTAGAACAGAGAAGAGATGAGAGCAAATAGAAACTAAGTCAGACTTAGACTGGAGATGACTTATTTGATATTCAAACTAAAGAGACTACAAAGAAAGTACAGGGGTTTATATACTAATATCTGGTAGAACTCCAGACCAAAGATTGGTAAGTAAATAACTTGAGTGAAGGCAATATACACAGTGATAAATAAGACAAAAGTTAAAAAATAATGGAAACCAAAAAATCTTACTAAGAGTGTAATACAAACTTACAAAGATAAACTAGAACAATATAAAAATGTCATACAATAAATGATGGATTAGGATCAAGATGTTGAGCTCCTTTACCAATTGCTACTAATCCTCCCTTAGCTTCTTCCTTTGGTGATATGCTTCTAAAAACCTGCATTGAAAAACCTGCTGAGCTGCAATGAGAAGGTCATCCAGACCATCTCACTGGACTGCCTGGCAAGATGGCCCATTATTGATATATCAGTGTCTTGCAAAAATAACATCTGCTTGCTTTGCAACTTCAATGAAAAGACTTGAATCTAGTCGAAACCACTTGCCTTTCACACAGTCCTTGCTAACTTGTAACCCTTCCTCTGCAAGCAAGCACATCTCTTTTTGAAGAAGATCATTGCCTGGAAATGCATCAATGCCTTCATGAAAATTGCCTATGCAAACACTTACTGTACTTAGTGGGTGCAATAATTCATCTATAAGGTTGTGGTAGCAATGCCACATGGCTTTGTGGAGTAAATCCAACATCTTCACTAGGTATGGGCTGGGTGGGTATTGCTCTTTCATGGTGGTTCATTGCATGTCCACTGTCAAGAGGAAATGAGACAATTTTGGTAATGATAACTCCTATTATTCACCCCATTGTGTTGTTTTTCTCTGTGAATAAGACTGCTCTTCTTCATTCTGACCATCAGTATCATCCTCCTTGGAGCCTGCATTATCTGTTTGGCATTAGAAATAACCCAGAAAAGCAAGGGCTTGCCCTATTGCATAACCTTACTGAAACTGCCAGTGATCTCACCACCTTTAGTTTTCATCTTGCATATTTTTAATGCATAGAGAGGTGGATGCTTTGATTCTGCATCTATTGAAATCTGGCAGGAATATTTAGCAGCCCTCACAATCAAAACCAGAGAAAGGGGAACTGGTGGTCTTCACTGAAATGATTAACTGGCATTAAACCTTCCTATACAATTCCTCCTATTTTACCTGCAGCAGATGATGGATTTTGTGAAAGTTGCTTAGAAATATGCAGGCCAGTGGAGAAGGCAACAGATGGCTGATCACAAACTTGGTGGCCAGGGGCTGGGAGTGCAGGCAGACCAGCATTTGATCATATTGCTACCATCAATCTGTGGCAAATTTTCACTTGTAAAAGTAATAGGAGCTGAAATTGAGTGGAATTGGATGCCTTAGAGTTACTGCTCTTTGCAATGGAATCATGATAGTGCTTGTGCCTGTGTGGTTGGGTTGATGCTGGGGTAGGCTTTTCCCACATGGGGAACTGATACAACACAACTACATTGAATAAGTTAAATCCACAAATAAAAGTGACTACCAGTGGATGTAAATTAAACTGCCTTGCATTGACTTCCTATTTTTGAATCTGAAATGTGTTGAGCCATGGCAAGATTGAGTATGTTGTGGTTACACATCAAGTGACACAGAGTCCTCCACTTTACATGGTGCATGACCTGTAAGAAATAAACTGGGTGGCATTCATGGGAATTCCTACTTTGTACTTGTCCACCTGCAACCTGCCCATGATTTCCTCCCTTTGCAGCTCAATCACCTTGCTCTTTCTCACTAGAGTAATGCCCTATCACATGCCCTCAAATAATGTCCTCATCAAGATAGGCAAAACCATCATTTGCATTATTTATAGTGACATCATTCCAGGCTTTTGGAATCATGGGTTGACCATCATTGACAGTCTAATGGTGAGCCCCATTGATTTTCTCTTTTCTCATTTATAAGCAGATGGTCATTAATTAGTTGGCTGCACATACAGCTGTTGGTGATGTGCAGGAGATCCCTGGCATTTTGGTTGCTATGGAGCTTTTCTGCCATGCTGCTCAAGAGTCTCCTGGTGACCCAGACTGGGATGCAATCATCAGCTGGAATGAAGCTGGCATTCACAACCATCCATGGGCCCAGCAACAACATATTATCTGCCTCAATGTAAAGCATGGGGATGAGACACAGTAGGTAGAGGCAAATGGAATCTGGAGAAGCAAAGGAGCTGCACATGCAGGTGAGCCATTGCTTCCTCAATTGATGTGGAAACAAGGTGTGATGTGTACCAAAATAGGGAGTGGATGTGAAACAAGCTGCAAACACCCCATTGAGTTACTGCCTTTTAACATAGGGGTAGAAGATGAAGACACAAAGGATGAAGAAGACAATCCTATTGATATCAAGCCTGAGCCAGTTGACCACCTGCTGCAACTGCATGGGCACTACATTGCCAAAACCCCACTGCCATCAATAGAAGAGGAGGTACACAAGGTGGCTTGATGCAAGGAAATTGCCATTGAAAAGAGGAAAGCAATGAGCCCTCCCTACATCAAGCTTTAGGTGATGATGACCATGTCTATACTGTACATCCTTGTGAGGCTGAGCATTGTGCAGACAAATATTGTGAGGCCTGAAGTCATCCCCCCCACCTTTCCAAGCCAATATATCCTGGAAAAGTGTATCAAAATCAAGGAAAGGAATGTGAATATTTCTGAACACCCACACCCACACCATCTATTGCATTGACCTCAGCACCCATTCCAGTCAACTCATCCACTCCATTATTCACTCCATCCACATCCTCTTCCTACTCAAGAGTAGTCTCAAGTGCTCCTGCTAAGGGGTACAAAGAAAGAAAGCAATTGAACTCCAGCAAGGTATCTCCAGATGACCAACCCTCCCCCCTGCATACCCAATATGCATGGACTTTGGGGTCCTTTGTATTCCAGTCAATGGATTCACATGCTAGATGTGTTGCTTGAGAAAGAAGTATTGTGAACACGCATATGCCCAGAAGAGGGCACAATCTCTGTCAAGAGTGCATGCACCACTCCACACCTAACATTCACAATCTCCTTCCTCTCCAACATGACCACAATGTCCAGTGAAACAGTGGTCTACCTTGTGCATGCACACATGTGCATTTAAACATAGCCCTTACTTGCTCCGACTCAGAACTTTTGGCCAAGTGGCAACATCCAGAGTTGCATTCAAGACTTTCCATAACCATGGCAAAGATGCAGTGACCAATATCACCTGTTTGCACCAACTCTGAAAGACCATCACCACATCCAATTCTCAAGATACCAGCAGGTAATGAGAAGTAGAAGGAGAATCACCCATTGGCTATCATTGGAAATGATGAGTAAATGTTTCAGTTGGACATCTTATTCTTGAATGACTGATAATTCACAGCACCAGCTATGAGCAGCAAAGATCCAATGCCTGGAGCTTTATATACTCTCAATAGTCAACAACTTGCCATAGTGGCTGACATCTAGCAACTGGAGCACCAAATTCAAGAGTAATGAGAGGCAAACAAGGTCTTGTGAGTTTCCAACACCAACCTGTGTCAAAAGCTTGACACCAATGACTCAAGACTCATAGCAGTCGAGAGGAGGTTTATCATGATAAGTGTGTGGTATGAATTGGCTTGTTAGAGCATCACAGGTAGTCCCACAGAGTGTGGTGATGCCAGGCTGGATTTTCCTTTCTGGCAAATGGGCATGGACCAGTCTGGCTTACCTGTTTCAAGCCAGGAGTGAGTCACCACCCTGATTCTCACCTCAGATGACTCCACATCAGCCCCTCCACCTCTCAGACACACACTGTCACCAGCCATTGTGGAGGCATCTATGTGTCATAACTTTTCAGGGCATCCACAACCATGCCTGCCCTCCCCATTGCTTATTGAGGAGGGTTGTCCCACCACCACCTCATCCCTCCTTTTGGCAATGGATCACACCCCTGTGGCTGAAAGCCTAAGCCTCACCATGGTCAACATGGCTACAGGTAATTTGTGTATGCATCTAGGACCTCTATTTGTGCTTTCAATACAACATTCCTCCTTGCTTATAGAAGTAAATGCTATGACATTGGTGAGGTGGATATTATCAGTCCTGCCAATAAAAATGACTATGCAAGAGAATTCACCAGGTATGAATGTGTCTGTCAATGAATCAGATCAGTTGGCCAGTGCAAGTGGTAAGAGAGCAGTGGAAAGTGTCTAGATGAGCCTTCAATTAGCATGCTTTCTCATCTCTTTTATTTGCATTTCATATTCTGTTTCTAGTTTATGTTTCATTCTACATAACCCATTGTTTGCACCCATAATTACTCCATATTGTGGTTATTTCAAGATTACAATTACTGCTTTCAATTTTTGTGACAAGTGGCCTACTGATTCTTGCTTTGCTACATATTTGGCCAAAATATTATTGGTGGATGAGGTGTTACATCATATTGGATAAGAGGGGGTTGCACGGCCATGCACACCACATATCTGTATACTCCATCATCAATCATACTTCCATTTTCAACATCATCAGCAGGCCATTGACAAATCATATAACAGCATTTACCTTGGTCTGTCTCTGGTCCTAGAGTGGCTTCCAAACATGCCCCCTCACTGCTGTAGCTTGAGTGGTCCTTTGGTTAGGGCACATCAATCCAGGCTATGTGAAAAAGTCATCCATTGAGCCTGGACCTTGGCATGCTCACCTGAAGTTCCTGGTGGTAGAGACAATGACTGGATTTGAGAGTACAAATTGGACCAGAGGTTCTTTTTGGACTTCCCCTGATAAACCATCAGTATTCCCTTCTTAGACTTGCAAACAAAATCCATCAACACTGGCATTGATAGAATCAGGAAAAGATTGCCTGGTGAAAGAATGGGTGGAGCCTAGGGCTTCATGAATCCCAGTTGACCTTACCATGACCTGGAAGTAAAATACTGCCAGCAACAAGGTGTGCTATAAGTGCAACACAGGATAATAGACTCTACAAATGGGAGTACCTTATGCTTCTGTCAGATTTTTATTCAATGCTGCACATTGCTACTTGCTTTGGTTGGATAACCTAAACAGCTTCACAAACTTATAACAAAAGGGGTATTCTTGACTTGGCATGAAAGTACAAATATCAACATCCACCTTGAACCACCAAACAACTAACCAACCTAGCAGCCAGCTGTGCTGTTGTATGTGGGACACTGGCCAGTAGGTGTGCTTCCTTTTGTTTCTTGAATTGGTGGGTGGGAATCATTCTCTTCTAGTTTAGCAGCAGATAATTGTTATTCAAGTTGGTGAACATTATTCTGAGTCCTTGCAAGACCCAGCATCAAAAGTGCCTCTCACTGTTCAAATTCATCATGATTAGGGTTAAGAGGGTCTGAATCTTTCTCAGAATAGGTCACTGATGTCAGTATCAATATTCAAGAAAATGAAGTTATGTCATACCAGCTTTTTCTTTCCCAAAACAGGTTGCAAATTGATGGAGCATTGGATGTTTTCTAGAGTAGATACCAGATATGTGTTTCACTGTGTTCCATAACTCAGGCTATTTATAGATTGCTGCAAATGGATTGGGCCAATTGATAATGGTGTTCCTTTCAAAGATCAAGACTTGGCAAACCTCTGGAAAGATAGCTCAAGCTTGGTTTTCATTGTCACAAGGGAACAGTAGGATAAATCAGCATTTGGGGTTTCTGGAATACAGCTCAATGTCAACTGGGTAGAGAGGGGTAGACCACTGCTGGTATTTTTTATGAGCATTGGGGAAATCCTTGGAGAGCTACATAGTAGACAACTTGGTGGTCAAGTCTCCCTTGGACAAAAGATTTATTGGATTGCTTGCTTGCTGGGTTTCTGGAGTTACCATAATAATGAAAAAAAAAGACATTTTTATTGAATAGATAGAAGCTAGGTGAGCTTCAAAAATGTACAAAACTAGCAAGACATTGGATCCACTTAGCCAAGTAGTGACTGGCAGCAGCACAATAAGCCAACAATTTGAGCTACCTTCTACCACATTGCAATTAATCAATATTGTGGCACCCCCTTCTATTGGTCAACATGTTAGGCCATGATGCTCCTAATGTGGCTGCCCAATATAACTGACATGCTTTATAGGTTCCACTCTTTTTATATTCTTCATCTATGACCTGCCTTGCCCCTCACCCCCATAAATAACAATTTGGTAATGTACAACTCCTTGTCTCTCTCCACAAAAAGAAATTGAAAAGTGTACTAGGATTAAAGAAAATCTGTGTCCACACACATAAATTGTGGCTGGAAAGCAACCAGGCCCACTGCTGCATATATGGCCATCCCCTGTTATTGCTCAGGATAATGGATTGCTGAGATGCTAGGTAAATCCTATGCAATTATATCCTCCAGGTCCAACCTGGTTATGAGCTGGTGAAAGGACAACTCTAACTACCAGATCAAATAGAAGATACTTGTTAGTTCTACTAGATGAGTAATGAAACTTAACCAATTGGATCCCCAGTTGTTCTTCCTTCCTCAATTATTAGTCAGAGAAAAGGATTGGCTATCTAACCTAGCTAAGCTACAGTAGTAGTATCTAAGGTAACCTTTGTAGCTAAAAGTGTGGCTTGTAGAGCAATTCTAGCATGCTATAGTAAATGTAATGACTCCTGCTGCTTGTATTATGAATAATCAGAGGTAGTAGTATGCTGCACTAGTTTTACTAGACATGGGAATGTTTTCTAGGACAAGTCAATAAGTGAACAATTCAATAAGTAGAGTTGAAATCTGAAGAGTAGAAGCATGGGAAAATTCCATGTTCTAAAAATAGAACTGCCTACAATGGAAATTGCTTGGCACAGTTCCTAAGGTGGGTACCTTGGTACCTAAAAGAGATAAACTGCTAAAGCTAAAAAGCTCTGTAATAACAATTGCTAGATTTCTAATGAATCTGCTGCTATATTGGGTCACTGGAATGGAGATTAGTCAGCAGTTGTCAGCTGTATATGGATGTTGTCAGATGTATACACAATTCTTAGGTCCTAAGTATTCCTAAGCTAGATTTACTTAGGTTACAGTGGCAGTATATATATCCACTTAGGCTGAAAGCTTATGTAATCACTTTGTGGCTGAGATACCTTTTTACTGAGTGGCTGTGCTCTAGCTCTCACAATGGCAGGTGTTTTCTACTCTAGTTCACACTACCTACAGTGACCTCCAAAACTGTTGCAATAATTAACCTCAACACAGTGCATGAAGTGTACTGCAATCATATGTGGGAATTCCATTTAGGTTTGCTGAGATAATCGATAGCCCTTACTCTTGGCTATAATATCGGTCCCTAGGTCATGTGATGTGGCTTAGTAGTTGTAGAGATATGGCCATTTCAAAACAGCAATACCATTGCAACAATTTTGCACCTATTAATTTTTGAGGTATATTAGTACTTGGTATAGCCTCCTTTTGCCCTGAGCACTGCTTCAATCCTCCTAGGCATGCTCTCAATCAACTTCTGACACTCCTCAACTGGTATTCCTTCCCATTCCTCTTCAACCCTTTCCCACAAACTATAAACTCCATTGGATGAATTCTCATGATCTGCTAGCCTTTTTTTGAGATAATTCCAAAGATGTTCAATGGGGTTCAAGTCAGAAGACCGTGCAGGCCACACCATAGTCCTGAAATCCTGCTCCTCCAGCCAATCCTTTACCTTTCTGCACTTGTGCTTGGGATCATTGTCTTGCTGAAAAATCATGTCAGCAGGATCTAGGCCATAATACTCCAGAGTATTCAGCAGATCATCCTTCAAAATTTGAAGGTAGAGATCCCCATCCATCCTACCATCAATCTTGACACCATAGCCAACACCTCTCCAAGTTATACAACCCCACATCATCAAAGATCCCCCTTCATACTTGACTGTTTCTTCTACTAGCTTGTCACTAAGCCCTTCACCTGCCTTTTTCCACATCCATTTGCACCCATCTGACTCTAGGTGATTGATTTTGGTCTCATCAGACCATACTACCTTCTTCCAATCCTCCATAGTCCAGTCTCTATGAGCATAGGCAAAGTCTAGATGAGCTTTATGATACTTGGCTGAAAGAAGAGGTTGTTTGGACTTGACTACAGCCTTCATATCAGTATTCTTCAAGTGATGATGCACTGTAGTTGCAGAGAGGGGTTGATTGATGACTTTGGTAAGGGCCTTTGTCACCTGAACAGCGGTATCTGCCTTTCCAGAAAAGATATGACGAATAGCATGACGAATATTGGTAGAGGAAAGCTTAGATGGATAACCTCCAGTTGACTTCTGGAGCTCAGAGTGCTCTTTGGAGCAAAGCCTAGATATGGTGGAGACATGGAGACCAGTGATAGCAGCGATAGAGTGACCAGATTGCCCAGCATCAAGCATAGAGAGGATGATATTTTTTTGAGTAGAGGATATGGATCTCATGATGATGTGGTTGGAAATAAAGATGTGTGGAACTTATTTTAAACTCAGACATAGTATTTATATGTGTATTTTTGTTTGTATGGCCAAACATTACTAATTATCACATGATCTCAATGACATTTCACTATATTCATTAATAGGTATAAAACTGTTGCATTGGTATTGCTGTTTTGAAATGGCCATATCTCTACAACTACTAAGCCACATCACATGACCCAGGGATCAATATTATAGCCAAGAGTAAGGGCTATTGATTACATCAGCAAACCTAAGCGAAATTCCCACATATGATTGCAGTACACTTCATGCACTGTGTTGAGGTTAATTATTGCAATAGTTTTGGAGGTCACTGTAGTCTAACTAGAGGTCCTAGTTTCACTCTTGGAGTACTAGGGAATGGGTGAGATTGTCTACTCAAGACTTATCTCTGAGACTCTACCTTCACTCTGGAGGTATAAGGTCTCTATCAACTGACTGGTGGTCCTATAGACCTGGTGGTACTTACTCAATGGAGGCTAGCACCTATGTATAAGTCACACTCTTGTGTGGTGGCCACTTAGGCAAGCACACAATACACAGTTAAGCACTGCTAAGCACTTTTTTTTGCACTTTTGCTGTGGGGGAATCTCCACTCCTTATATAGGTATTTACAAGGGGCTGTGCAGCCTAATTAGTCATCCAGAGGGCTTTGCTTTGCTTACTAATCCTTAATTTTGATTGGTTAAGTGGCTCCACTACTTTGTAAGCATGGGCTTGGCACTCCCTTAGGGCTGACTAAGCATGACTCGTCATCATGGCAGTGCACACAGCCTTTAGGCTGTATATTCCCTTGGAAACTATCCAAGACAATGCAAGGGGGCTATATATTCCAATCAAACATTCTAGATGGGAGTTTACTCACAGCTGTGTCTGGGCAGCAATTGTGGCAGTGCCATAGACAGGCTGTGGTCATGTGACCACTGAAAATGCACATCAGGCTGTGCTACATGATTAGGTACACTAAGTCTAACTACTAAGTACTAATTACTATACTTATTACTCTTTTTCCTAATGCTAGTTCCTAAGTCAAGTTCAATGGTACTAAAAGTGTAATATCTCTAGAACAGCTTGGGCTATAAAGTTGAAATTTGGAGGGGAGCTAGGTGGGATACTAAGCTATGTCTCCATGAGATATGGTCTGATTCTGGCCACAGGCTGGCTGGGGATTCTCAT
>JBBPUH010000301.1:0-13934 GCA_038094555.1 Boletus aff. phaeocephalus
CACATCAGCGTAGAAGGAGCGACGGCGCAAGGGCAGGACACACCTAGCGAGATGGCGGACGGGAATAAGGAGGCCCCCCTATGAAACCATCTCACTAATCAGAGCGTGCAGATTGCACGTGACGCACTGCCGAGGAAATGGCTGGGACAAAATCCCTGGACGATATAGTTGCCCCCAATTAGCCTCGTATAAACGAATTTAAACCCAATATATTACCAAGCTGTGTAATTATATAAGTGACATAACTCCAAGTAATGTAAATACCCTATGTCCCACTTCAATTGACCTTACCACATCATAAAGTGCATTCCTGCTTCTATCAAAGTTAAAAATTTGATTCTCTTTGAATTTGGCCTTTCTGCCAGACAAATTGCATCTAAGACCAATCTAGGGAAGTCCACTGTGGCTACTGTCATCAAGAAGATCCTTTAAAAAAGGAGAATATCAAGTTAGAACATCCTTTCAAGCTTTCTTTTCTTTATAAGAGAAGTATTGTTTCTAGTATTATCATTGGAAAGGTTGATAATGCTGTTCAAGCCACCAGTCTTATCAACCCTGCCTTTGCATCTTTTATCTCTGTCCAAGCTGTTTGCAATATTCTCAAGGCTGTATCTTTAAAGGCTATGATCAAGAAAACAAGCTCCTCTTGTCTATCAAGTATAGAAAGAGAGGTTGGATTGTGCTTTCAAATACAAGGATGACTGTGGGAAACTATATAGAGTAGAGTTATTTTGTCAGATGAGACAAATAGTAGGATTATATCAAATGAAAGGATATATATATGGAAAAAAATATGAGCCTATATAGAACAAGAAGATTTAGGGAATAGTAAAGTTAGAAGGAAGTTCCTTAATGGTTTGTGAATTCATAAATTGGGATGGAGTTGGAATAGTTGTAGTGGCAAAGGGGAAAATAGATACTAAGTAAGATGTGTCCATTTTCAAGAACAATCTACTCTCTAGTATGAAAAACTTGGTAATTTCTATAGTAAGCATTATCTTTTAATAGGATAATGGCTTGAAACACTCCTTCAAAATGGTTCAAAACTTGACTTGGCCATAGTAGACTTCCCTAGACTAGTTTTGAATATAATCTGTCTGACTAGAATACCAGATTTAAAAAGAATAAGAATATTGACTTTAATAAAGATAGAAATGAATATTGTGGTATAGTAAGCTCAATTAAAATAGGACATAGGGTATTTACATTGCTTGGAGTTATGTCACTTACATAATTACACAGCTTGGTAACATAGCAACCATCAACATCTATCAGAATCTTATGTTACATATAATATAATGATTATTAAATATAGGGTCAAGTAAGTGTTCCAATGACATGTCATTTTGAAATCCTTGTACCTCACTCTCATGGCAATCAAATTACATAAACCAAAGATGTTTCATAATGCCAAGAGCACATACTTTTATTCACTCTGCAAGTACTTTACCTAATTCATTCTTGTTCATCTATAATTTTCCAATCTTTCCAAAATTACTAAACACTGGGACACTTTTTTGGGCCACTGTATAACATAAGGGTGGGCCTGGCAGGAGGTAACAGGTTACCTGCAGAACATGGGCAGGCCTGGCTTCATTGTACATGTGGCTTGTTTAAACAACATGGAACATGTGGAAGGGCCTGGTAGCATGTAATGGGTGATTTGTGGAACACATAGGCGGGTCTGAATTTGTATGTGATGGACCACTTGTTTAACATACCAGGCCTGGTGGGGTGTAAAAAGTAACTCATGGAACATATGGACAGCACTGAATTTATATAGCAAAATACTTGTTTAACATACAAGCAAGTCTGGAATCATAACAAAACAGTTGTATAATATATGGGTGGGCTTTGATAATATGTGACAAGTAACCTGTATAACATATGGGCAGGCCTGATATTATGCAGTGGAAAATCCATTTGACAAACAGACAGGCCTAGTGGCATGTAATGGTTGTCTCATGGAATATATGGGCAGGCCTAGATTCAAATAGCTCAATGCTTGTTTAATATACTGGCAGGCCTGGTGGTAGATGACCTGTAAATCATGGAGTATATGGATGGGCCTAGAGTCAAGTGACAAAACACTTGTTTAACATGCTGGCAGGCCTGGCAGGACATGGCAGGTAGATCATGGAATATATGGGCAGGCCTGGATTCATTTGATGGGACACTTGTTTGATATATGGATGGGCCTGATGTTATGTGACAGTGCACATTTACAATAGATGGACAGGCCTGAGTCATATGAGAGAAAACTTGGTCAACAAACAGATGGACATGAAGTCATATTATGGAAACTGGTCAAATATATGGGTAGATCTCCAAGATGATAATCACTCACTTGCACTCCATACAAGCAGATCTTATGGTTATTTAGAGCATATATTGTAATTACACATACTAAGTCTAGTGATATGTCTTAGATGGCATGAAGACACACAAGTAGGCCTACACTGATATATTACTTCCGAGAGTTACTGGACATGAAGGATTTAGTGAATGATATGTTCAGAACCAGGACCTATGAGGAACCATATGTGATGATGCTCCAGAGTCAATTATGAGTATGTTTCTCCCACTGTCATTTTGCTCAAACAATGAGTAGGCCTGAATACACTGAATTAAGGACTTGGATACATTTGCACTGACTACATGTGCTGAATCCAGAACATTCAGAATGTCTTGAATTCCTTCTGCTATGTTCTCCTTCTCCTTTTCTTTCAACAGCCTCCTGAATTCTGCACTTCTCAGTTCTATAACCCATTTATTGTAGGTCTTACAATTGGCAGAGTTGTGTGTGGTGAACAGGTGGTGTTTACACCAAGTAGAGATGTTCAAGGGTTGAGTAAAGGACCTTTGCATTCCAGAGGCTTTCATTGCTGACTTTGAGTGTCCAGAGGAGCATAGATGGGCATCCTTAGCAATAATCTGGATTTCTACTGCATCAAAGATTAATTTGCTTCTGTGGTATTGATAAGGGAGGACTTGAATAGTTCCCATTCCAGAGATTTGGAAAGGGAGTTGGGGGATGGTCAGGATCAGCATAGCCAGGTGGCTGGTGCATACATATTACTTCATTGTCCTGTAGTTTACCATTGAGGTAAGCACCTTTGATGTTGATTTGGTACATTTTGAGATTGTGTTGTATGGCAAGAGCAAGAATGGTTTGAATTGATGCAAGTTTGGCAATGGGAGCATACGTATCAAAGTAGTTGATGCTGGGACTTGGGAAAAACCTTGGGCAACAAGGCATGGTTTGTAGCATATGATATTTCCTGCAGCATCCTTCTTTGCATGGAATATCCATTTGGATCTGATAATGTTTGCACCTGGTGGGGGATCAACGAGTTTCCAAGTACCAGCCTTTTTGAGCATGTCCAGTTCTTCATGAATACCATCCTCCCATTGCAGCCAATCAGGACGTTTCCTTGCATCAAATAGCATGGTTGGTTCAAGTGCTTGGCTGTGGTGCTTGCTCAACAAGCATGGTTAGCTCTCAGTCATCATAGTTTTGGTCATACCTGTCAACAACAGCAAGCATCTGGTCTGCCATTCTATCTCCTTGGAATGTGGTAGGCTCTTGAATGGACTTTTTGACTATGGTATCAGGTGGTTGGACACTGCAGGGAAGTGCTGTTGGAATTATTCATATGGTGTGGTTGTACAGCCACTGCTTACTTAATCATGTAGTATTTCAAACCTTTGTCTCATAGTTAGACACCTCAACTGGTTTCCCAACCACTGAGGTTAGTACATTACTTTTCAGCTTCTTTACCTATTTACTAATTACCTATAGTACTTACTATTCAATAAGTGTGGCAGTTGCTGCCTTGCCATTGATAATGTCAAGTATGTGCTGACTCAGCTTTTGGGTGTGCTTGACATAGGCCTTGTTTTCATTATTGATGGGGTGTAGGATAAGCAGCTTCAAGGGTGGTGAGGTGAATGATGAGGGCAATAGGGTTAGCAGTGATAGCAGGCTGCCTTGATCTGTGACATTTGCCAGCAGCTGTGCAGCAGTCTGGATGGGCATGAAGGATGGTTTGACTGACAGTTTGACCATGTTGACAAGAATGGACAGCTATGCTGGGGTGCTGGTGCCAAAAACAGTAGGTTCTTCCTCTTCCTCAACAGCATGCAGCATGATGTCAAAATACACATTGTGCTCAATGGTCAGTCTGTTTCAATGGCCAATACATGTGGCATGCATTTTCAGTACGTTTGTCTATTCCCATCCACTTTCCCTGCTCAACTTGTCCTTCCAGCTTCCAACCAGCACCTGTATTGACAAAGACAGGTGATTTCCACTCTTGTAATCAGCTCAAATCAGGTACTTTGCCCATTGTGGCTTCATACAGTGATTTTCCATTAAGTGCTTTGGTAGGTGTTCAGTTTTTCAACCATATGGTATGATGCATGGCCTCTCTCCACAGAAACTTTGGAAATCCACTTGCATGCAACATCACACAGACCTTTTCAAGAATCATTTAGTTCAAGTGTTTGATGACACCATTGTGCTGTGGCATGTTGTGTGCAGTAAGGCGCTGCACAGTTCCCTGTTTCTTGAGGTAAAGCACAAATTCCTTTCCTTGATACTCTCCTCCTTGATCCAAGTGGAGAAACTTTACTTTCACTGCTAATTGTCTGTCCAGCCATGCTTCAAATCCACAGTATGCTTCAAAGGTCTTGCTCTTTTGTTGCAATGGCCAAAAATGGGTAAGTCTCATTTTGTCATCTGTAAAGGTGACATAGTAGCATTTTCTGCCAAGCAATGGAAGAGGTGCCAGCCCCAAGCATTTGAGTAGACAATATCACCAATCAACATGGCATGTGGGCCCTCCTGCTCCTTTGCTATCAGCTTTTGAGTCACTTTTCTATATATGCATGATTCACAGAAGGTAGACTCCTCTGTTTTTGTGTCAATTTTCAGGCCACTAACAAGTCCTTGTTCGGCTAGACATCATTTAACAGATGGTGTGATATGGCCCATGATATGGTGAAGCTCCATTACAGTGACTTGCTCCATTGCAGCAGCTGCATGGTCATTTTCATATATGATGCAATATAGCCCTTTTGTCAATTGTGGTATCTGCCCAATTGTTTCTCTATCAGCATCTTGGATTGTGCAATATCCTCCTGCAAACATTGTCAAGAGCCCAAGCTTGTCTAGACAACCAATTGACATAAGTGTGTACTCCACCTCCAGTGAGTACAGTACCTCAGTTAGGTGCAATTTAGAGGATCCAAGTCCATTAGGGATCTCAATGATGAGGTCACCCACATCAGTAGTGCTGAACTTTTGTTTGTTTGCAGCAGTAAATGATTTCAGTGGGATCATTTGGATGTTTGTTATGCAGTTGTGGTCAGGGGTGATGTGGTGAGTTGTGCCTAAATCATATAATTCAATGTGGCAGGTGTCAGTTTTGTTATCACTGACATCCATATATAGCAATATTCTCCAGGTCATTTTCAAAGATACCAGCATAGCTGCTAGATATCATGTCTTTTGCTTCATGTGCTCTAGGTTCTTCCTCATCACAGCTACTTAGGCTGTCCTCTTCAGTGACCAAGAACCAGTTGTCATCATCGTCTAGGGCTACTCAAGCTCCACCAGGTATGTCATCATATTCGTTGTCCTCACTATTTGATTCCATTGATATCAAATCAGGAAACAATTCATTGTCCTCAAAAACTCCAAATACCCCATTGTCAGAGTCTATATCACGTGTCACAGCATTGGTGCTTTCCGATTGAGTTTTCTTTTCTTCTTTGGGAGACTTGTTATATTTTGGAGCTAGGTGCTGATCTAACACAGGTCCAGCACAGTTGCTTGGCTCCATTGCCATGGAAGGTTCCTCAGCCTTGACCTCTACCTCTTTCTCTGCCTCTTATGGATGGTGTTGCAGCCATTGCCTCATCATGATCCTTATCTCTGCTTTTTCCAGTATACTTTGTTTTCTGTCATTCAGCCTCTTTGCTGATAAGCAAGATTAAGATATCTGGTTCAATAGTTTTGGATGAGGCATATAGACAGGCAACAGTGAGTTAGGTCAATGCAAAGTTGGTAAGATGGGATGGGAGTGATTTAATGATTGTCAATCAGTAATCCTTTTTGTTGATCTTCACTCCTACTGATACTAGCTCTTCTCACTTAGTCTGTAGGTCATCTAAGAATTGGCACATATCATCACCTTTCAGCATTCATGATTCAAGGAATTGGACATGCAGGTCTATTTGCACATAGGCCCCCTTTTCGGTATACTCCCACTCGATTACATTCCACATCTCTTTGATGGTCTCCAGCCTCCAGATTTTCAATGCTATTGAGTCTGAAATTCACTGGGTGAGCAAATGCCTCAATATACCCTTGTTTTTTCATCACTTATTCCATTATTCTATCTCATCAGCAGTCATGGGGATGGTGAATGATAGCTTCACAGTGGATCCATCAAAATGACCCCAGAGGTCCTTGGCCTCAACAGCAATCTGGAAATGGAAGGTGAAAATTGCCCAGTTTATGCTCTTGACATTGAGCTTGGGTACATTGCTGGGAAGCATATTGGTAGTGACAGGAATGGTCAACATAATGATGAGTGGTAGATCTTGTTTAGTAATGCAAAGCAGCAGGGCTCATAATCTGTGAGACTAAGGACAATGCTCAGTTGTTTGCAGGGCAGATGGACTATATTGATAATCACCTAAGGACAATGCTCATGTACAGGTAAGTATAAGTTTTGTATGGCACATATAAAGATACTCACCTCAGTTGTTTGCAGGGCAGACTGACTGAGGTGACAACTATGAAACAGGGAGTTTAAATATTTGTATGTACAAGCTAAATGTAAATGGGGCAACCAGAGAATATAGGGTCTAATGTATAAGAGACAAAATACTTTGTATCTGAGAAAGTGCATAAGTTATCTCATGCGTCAGGCTATGTGCACATCATATGGGATGATATTCATGTAATGGATTTGTATATTATCAGTTGTGCACACACTTGCATATTCTGACAGTTGCTTGAGCTGAGCTTCTGCCTCAGCAATAGGATCATGTGGACTGAAGTTGGACTGGAGTTCATACAAGAATAATTGCCAATCATCCATCCACAAGGGATGGTTGGCCAGAGCGAGATCTCCAAGCAAGTCTGGCTTGAAGTAATCCAACACCATACCCTTAAGGTAGAACTGCACAAAGGTAACCTTCTGCTGGTCCTTCTTGAGTGATTTGGGATTGGCTTGGAAATTGATCTCACATTGGACAACAAAGGGGTAGAGCTTCTTCAGGTCAGACCTATTGAAGGTGTCTGGTTCACAGACTTTAGTCTCAGTGTTACGCTTGGCCTGGATAGGGACGAGCATAGCCTTGAGATATAAGTTCAGAGGGATTCAGAGTAAGCGCACACTTAATGGTAGTGCGAAGTCCAAGGAAGACACTCTACTCAGCAGTGGGAGTGACTGGTTCAAGGGTTCAAAGATAGGTCCAATGCCTGGGCTTAGAGCAAAGGGAGAATCAGGTAGATTCAGAGGAGACTCGAGGAGATCTAAGCTAAAGTACATTGGTGTGGTATCGAAGGCTTATATATCTTTGGAGAGATCATAAGGGCAGGCATAGAAGAGTAGCAACTTAGTAAGATTAGAACATCATGGAAAGTGGTGGAAGTAACCGCTGACAAAGCAAGTGAAGTATGACAGAGGATTGGTGAGTCAGCGGTGAAAAGAAGAGTAAGTCTGAGGAGCTAAGGTGAGACTGTGTAAAGAAAGAAAAGAGTAAGCATGAATCATAACATTACCCCCATACTAGATTCAAGACAATGTTGAAGAACCTAATAGTAATTGTAATGAGAAGAGTAAGAGTAGCTCGGCAAACCTGTGATATTTGAATAGCCTTCTTCAGGAATGATATTGTCTCCAGGGGAAGGAGAAGGAGGATGAGGCAGAGGGACAGGGATAGGACAACGGCGATGGGATCCCAATGATTGGGAGAAGTGGGATGAGCGGGATGAATTGGAAGATGAAGAACCTTGATGGGATCTGGTGGAGCAATAAGAAGACGATGAGGAAGAGGATGAGATCAGGTGATGAGGAGGGGACGGAGCGTCAGAGAGGCGATTAGCCAAAGATCCTCCATTGCAGATAGGGCCAGAGGGAGTGTTTGTGGTCCTGTTACATGCAGAAGGTCATCTAGTGGCGAAGGGGCAGTCCCTTTGAGAATGACCAGGGTGCCATTGCCTGCATTGGATGATGGGACATTGATAGAGGGGACAATGGATCCAAAAGTGTTCAAGGCGATGGCATTGATGACAGGCATCAGAGTAATGATGGTCAGAAGAGGGAAGGGGTTCTTCAGTGAGGAGGTGTTGTCATTCATGAAGGTTCTCAGCTCATTGGACAGCAGTGAGCTCTGCTGGGGTCAAAGGTTCAGAAGACACAGAGGGTGTCGAAGGGGAAGAGGGTTGTCGTGGGGTCAAGGCAGGATGGATGGTAGGCAAGATGGGGCAGGCGTTCTCAGCAGCTAACTCAACAGTGTACTGATCAATATCAACCAAGAATTCTCCGAAACCAAGTTGGTACATGGTAGCATGGAGGTTCTCTAGGATGGAAGCTTGGACAGTGGCAACATAGTTGTAATCGAGTGGGGCAAAGTTGAGGGTGGTGAAGTCGTTGGTAATGACCGAGAGATGTTGGGTCTGCAGGTAAGCCTTGTAAAGAGCGAAGAAAGGGGAATCCATATCCATGTGGGCCTTGAATGGAATAGTGAGGCAGGAGTCCACCAGATAGTGGGACAGAGTGCGAATGTAGTCGGCAGGGGGTGGTCCTTCACAAAGGTTATTGGCGAGGGGAGGAACATCAACAGTGATGACAGGGGGAAGAGCTGAGCGAGCTCCAAAGGTTTCTGGGAAAAGGTGATGAAAAATGATGGGGGCTGGTACGGAGATGTGTGTAATGCCAGGAAGGCGCATGGGGGTAACATTAGAAAGGTTATCAGGAAGAACAGAGATGGTCCATCCAGGGGATGCCTGGGTGGAAGAAGGAGTAGAAACTGTGATGGAGGATTCAGAAGAAATAGAAAGTTGTTTGATAGACATGATGGGAGATTGGTTAAAAGTCTGAAAGTTATGAGGAGGGGAAAGCGGAGGGATGAAGTCTTTTATATGCAGAGAGGGTGGACTTTGCATGTTTGAGGTTCTGTTCTGGGATCCAGGAATCTTCTTCAGCAGAGTATCCTTTCCATCAGATCAAGAACATGCAGCGAGAGGGAGGTCCACAGTGGCGAAAGATCTTTTCTATTTCATATTCTTCTTCTCCTTCGATTAGGTCAGGTGGTGGAGAAAGGAAGTTGGGGCTGTGTACACTGTTTTCGCGATATGGTGATAGGAGAGAGGCATGGAACATGGGGTGAATCTTCCAGGTTTTCGGTAGGCAGAGTCGGTAAGTGAGGGGAGATAGGACTTCTGTGATGGTGAAGGGTCCTTCTCGTTTGGGATCGAACTTTGGAGTGGGAGAGCGGCATTTGAGGTTCTTGGCCTCAAGCCAAACCTTATCTCCTTTGGTGAAAGGAATGAAGCCACGGTTTCCACGAGCTTTCATGACTTGGCAAGTGAGTTCATGGGCAGCAAGGGCTTCATCTCAAGCAGTGGTCAGCTCCTTGAGACGTTCTTCGATTGTAGGGAGGTCAGTGTTGGGGAGGACAGAAGGTAGGGCATGGGGTTCATAGCCCATCATGAGGTAAAATGGGGATTTTCTGGTGACGGAGTGTGGGCAGTGGTTGTGGGTGAATTCGGTGTGGGTGAGGTATTTGGACCATAAGGTGGGGTTGTTTCCACAGTAGATCCAAAGATAGGTTTCTATTTCCTGGTTTACATGTTCAGTTTCTCCATTGGTCTGCAGGTGGTAAGTGGTTGATAAGAAGAGGTTATATCCAAGGATTTTCCCAAGTTCTTTTGTGAAGGTGGAAGCAAACTGGGGGCCACAGTCGGAGATGATTTTGTCATAGAGGCCGAAGCGTTTGTAGATCTTGTGGAAAAAGAGGGTGGTAATTCCAGCGGCGGAGATGGATTTCTTGGTGGGGCAAAGAATCACTTCCTTAGTAAGCCCATGGTCTATCATGACCAGGAGAGAGTCAAAAGAAGAGGATAGGGGGAGGTCGGTGATGAGGTCGCAGGAAATTTGTTGGAAAGGGCGGGAGGTGGAGGATTTGATTGGTGCAGTGGAGGGGATGGTGGGGTGTGTGTTCATCTTGGCCTGTTGGCAAGAGGAACACCCTTTGATGTACTTTCTGACAAATTGAGCTAGGCCAGGCCACCAGAACTCTGCAGCCACGAGTTGCCTAGTTTTTAGATATCCAGGGTGACCAGCGGAAGTGTGATCATGGCATCGAAAGATGATGGAATGGCATAGTTCATCATCTAGGGGAATGTAAATGTGTCCCTGGTAGGTGAGAATGCCATTGTTGAAGGCCCAGTCAGATAGGCGAGAGCAGAAGGCAGGGGGAATCAACCCATCAAGGGCTTGCAGTGCATTCAGAATGAGGGGATCACCCTTGGAGGAGGATGAGACCTTCCGATGCAAAGCAGTGTCAATGACATGGACGAAGAGGGAATCGGGGAAAAGGACAGTTCCTTCATTGTCTGGGTCTTTTGGATGGAGGTCAAGTTGTCGAGAAAGGGTGTCGGGACCAGTGAGGAGTTTCCCAGGGACATGCACCATTTTCAGGTCAAAGTCTGCAAGGTCAAGGAGCCAACGAGCTTGTCGTTGGTTGAGGGTCTGGGCTTGGCGGAAATACATGAGGTTCTTGTGGTCAGTGAAGACCTGGACAGGGAATAGAGAGCCATGGAGGTAATGTCTCCAAGACTTCAGAGCGCGAATGATGGCTAGGAGTTCTCTGTTGTAGATGTTGTAATTACGTTCAGTGGGAGAGAATGAAGTTGACAGGTAAGAGCAAGGGTGCCAGTCACCATTTGAGTTGGTCTGGAGGAGGATAGTGCCAGAGGTGTACTTTGAGGCATTGGTGGTGATGGCAAAAGGTGCAGAGGGATCAGGGAGGTGAAGAATGGGTTTCAAGAGGAAGAGGCATTTCAATGAGTCAAAAGACTTTTGACAAGCATTGGTCCAATCCCATCTGGATGATTTCTTTGTGAGGTAAATGAGGGGGCAGGCGACAGTGGAATAGTCAGAGATGAAGTGTCTGTAGAAATTGGCAAAGCCCAAGAATGATCGGACTTCTTTGACCTTGGTGGGAGTCGGCCATTTGGCTATTCCATCAAGTTTGACAGGGTCCATGGTGAGTTGTCTGGGTTTGACAATCATTCCGAGGTATTCTACCTCCTTGGCAGCAAAGGTACACTTCTCAAGCTTCAGATGAAGGTCAAGTTCCTGCATTCGTTGGAGGACATGCTTAGTATGCTTGGTGTGGGTCTTTTTGTCAGGAGAGAAGATCAAAAGGTTGTCCATGTAAATGACTAGCCATCCTTTGGCTATCATGTCTCTGAAGGAGTTGTTCATGAATCTTTGGAAGGTGGTGGGTGAGTTGGTAAGACTGAAGAACATGACTAGCGGTTTGAAGAGTCCTTTGTGAGTGATGAATGCTGCTTTCCATTGGTGACCATCTTTTATCCTGACATTGTTGTATCCCCATTGGATGTTGAACTTGGTGAAGACCTTGGCATCCTTGAGTTTATCGATGAGGTCAGAGATTAGAGGGAGGGGATAAGTGTCATGGATGGTGTGTTCGTTGAGGTATCAGTAGTCCTGGCAAGGTCATAGTTTTCCATCCTTCTAATTTATAAAGAAGAATGGGGCGGCTTGGGGAGAGTTGGATGGGTGAATCTTTCCAGCTTGGAGGTTCTCTTCGAGGAAGGTCTTGGTGGCTTTCTGTTTGTCGGGGGAGAGAGGGTAAACCTTGCCAACTTTTGGAGTAAAAGACTCATCAAGGTTTATTTCATGGTCATAAGGGCGAGATGGGGAAAGGTGTTTGAAGATTTCTTTGAAGAATATGGAGGAGAATTGTTCGTATCCGGAAGGGAGAGTGACCTTTGGTTTGGCCCTTTCTGCCACCATGGCGAGTTCAGTAGTGTTGGTGAGTTTAGCAATGATGGGAGAGCCTTTGGAGATAAAGCAGGATCCACATTGGATGATGTGGTTGATGGTGTGAGCCTCCTTGGCTCATTGACAGAATTGCGATTCTGTTTCATAGTGTAGGTATTTGTAGAGTTGGGAGTTGTGGACAGCATGGACATTGACATGTTTGGGAGGACAAGCGGATGGTGTCCATTGTTTCAGATGGGAGTTGTGGCAGAGTTGGTCTGCAGTATGGAGTTGGTAGAGTTTGGAGGACTGGTCAGAGGATTCAGGAATATTGATGGTCTGCCGGGTCCAATTGATGGTGGGGTTGGTCTGTTTCAACCAGGGGAGTCCCAGGATGATGTTCTCGTTTCCACAGTTCATGATGTAGAATAGGACTTTGTGGGCGATGCCTTCAACATTGATGAACAAGGTAGAGGTGAAGCAAATCGAGCTGTTCTTGTTGGTGGATTGGTTGACGTTTTGGATGGTGATGGGTTCAGCGAGTTTCTGGGTGGGGAGTCGATGTTTTCTGACAAACTGCCAGTCAATGCAGGACATATCTGCTCCGCTATCGACAAGAGCATGAGTATTGACAACTTTCATAGTGTGCGAGGGTTCAATAAGCTGAATGGGGAGTTTCATTGCTTTCGAAGAGGATGATACAATTACAGGAGCACACGTAAAGGAAGGGGGGACTTGCATCGAATGAGTTCCCCGGTTTAAAAATCCCATTGGAAAGAAACCTTCCTAACAGTTTCTTCATCATCATCACTATCCTCAAGCTCAATGAGTTTGGGGACTTCTTCATCTTTTTAGCTACCTTCTGGACTTTTTGATCCTTCAGGTTCTTGGGCGCAGGGGTGGAGGAAGAGGCGAAGTTGGGGCATTCCCCACTGAGGTGTCCACTTCATCAGCAACAGAAGCAAAGTCCTTTTTCGATACATCATTTTCATTTGGCAGGGGTGAGTTTAGATACTCTTACAGCATCTACATCCATGGCATTAGGGTCTCTGGCAGGGGTGGGAGTGGGAGTGGTGTAAGATTGGTGCATGACCCAGGAGGTCTTCCCAGCATGAAGCCTTGCAGTTTCCTGGGCCTGCACAAATCAGGAATCGAAGAGTACAGCCTTCTCATACCAATCTTTGATTTTCGTGGGGAGGGAATCAAGGTGATAGATGTTTTGCATGATGGGTTCTGCCAACCTGACAGAGTAGTAGCTGATAAGGACGTTCTCATCGGTGATGCCTGAAAGGGCGACATTGCTTTGGAAGTCTGTGGTATATTCAGCGAGGCTAGGGACGTAGGTTTTCTTGGAGGAGTTGTACTCCATTCGAGTGGTGGAAAGCCAGGAGATGGCATTGGCAAGGGTGTACTGGTGGGTGAAAGTCTTCTGGAAGGCATCACAGAAGTCTTCGAAAGTTCCGAAGGTAATGGCAGTGGCAGTGATGGCCTTTTGCCAGAAAGTGTTGGCCCACGTTAGAGCTGATCCAAGGGTCATGTAAGACAGTGCATAGGCTATCTTCTTGGCATCTGTGTTGTAAACCTGGTTGTTAACAGCAAGGTAGAATCGCATGCTGTTCAACCATTGTACAGCCTTGGTGGGAGAACCATCATAGTTCTCAGGGGTGTCAAGGCGGAGTTCTGAGGGTTTTGTAGTCATGGGAGTCGGGGTTGGGTTTGGTGGGAGGGAAGAGTGGTGTATTGGAATGCCAGAGATAGGAGGGGGTCCAAAGATCTGTCCTGTCAGAGCGATGGGGGTGGGAGAAGGTGGAGTGGGGGCTCTGGGAATATTCAGGGTGGAAGAAAGGTGGTGTGAGAGTTCAAGGGTGTTGTCCTCCTTGTCAGTAAGGACANTATCGAGAT
>JBBPUH010000303.1:0-13903 GCA_038094555.1 Boletus aff. phaeocephalus
ATGGCAGGACACAGCAGCAGTGACGGCAGCGGGAGCGATGGCGGCGGCAACGACAATGGCGGGGCAACGACGATGGGGAAGGGAAAGAAGCGTGGGAAGTGATTGGGGGGATTGTCGGCAACATTAGTGGCGTCGGGGGCCTCGTAAGGAAGGTGAACGTAATCCCCCGAGCGCCGTGACGCGTGTTGCCGAGCCACACGAGGAGACCACGCTCGAGTATAAGAGTATAAGAGGGGTTTTAGGACATGATTTATTTCTGGTGGGGGGAAGGACCGTTAAACAAGCCTAACTAGCGACGACGCCAACCAGTCGTACCAAGCCTAATTAGGCTTACAAAGCGGGAAATATAGGTGTCAATGTGCGCGTGCCAGTGAACATCTACCAGTGAGTCTTCCGGATCGTGTCTTCACGTTTCTTCCACTTGCCCTACTTTCAAGGATATTGTCGAGGGAAGGTGACTTCCGAATCTTGCAAGGCGAAGCTTGAAATCCTCAGGAGAACGGGGTCGTGGGTTCATACAGAGAAAGACAAGCTGGAGAGGACCGGAGAAGAAGAAGAGGACGAAGAGGACGAAGAGGATGAAGAAGACGAAATTTGACACTTGGAAAGTACGTAGTTCCAACGTGTATATTACCACCAACCACAAGATTACTTAAAATCAAAATTTAGCTCACCACAGCACCGCGTGTTTGTTCCCGTTCGGGCACTGCTAGGAAACGCTCACTCGTTCTCTCTCTTGAACCAATCCATGCAACGTTCTTGCAAGATATTCCAAAAAATTGCGACTGCCTCACAAAAGGTTGTTGATGCTGCCAACGACTATGCTGATCGAGAGGATCGCCCTACAGTCCCGCGTTGTCATCATCAATTAGAACAAGACATGCGAAGAATCTCCGTGGCTTGCGCATGCATCATCGACATCCTGGACAAGCCTCCTCCCGAACAAGGTCTTACAGTCGATGTCCGGATACAAGACTGGCTAGACACGGATGAACCGCAAAAGTGCCTACAGACCCTGAGCCAAATAGAAAGTATACTCCAGCAAGATCCCTCCCCGTGGATATCTCGGATGTTTGGAAGAGGACGGGGTTCGACTGCTGCACGATGCAAAATCAAGGACGCTGTCAGTCTCTCTAGCTCGAGCAAGGGATGTTTTCATTTCTTGTTCTCGACGGAGATCTGGTGAGTCTCTGCCACATCTGGCGAGAAAGACATGACAGAATCCACACAGGACTTACGAGAAGGTTATTCGAGAGCAGCAGCATGGACCCCACCCTGGAGATCGTCTGATCTTAGGTGAACCTGACCTTCCTCAAGCAATGACTCTGGCTCTCGCCCAGACAACAATCAAGTGGGTCCTTATATCATGAAGGATCCCTTGCTAACTAGTGAGCAGTGTGTCATCGGACCAGGGTGCTCCTCGAGGCGGTCATGCAGAGCATATCGCCCAAGGAAGACGAAACACCACTGTGCAAGGTTTGCTGGCTGGCGCTTCGACCAGTTCTATGTATGTTTAATTATTCGGGGATGACCATTCTCTCAACATTTCTTAGCACCACTGAGAAGAAGGGAGGTCATGACGAGGATAGACACGCAGTTACACAAAGGAGACATGAGGTGAAGAGCGACGAGCAAAGGAAGGAAGAAGGTAGTTTTTATCCCTCGCTTTGGCCGTCACACACTACCACGCTGACGTTACCCCAGAGAAGAAATCCGAAGAAGTATTGAAGTGGCTCGATGGATTGAATTGTGCTGAAAAACAGGATGTCACCCTGTCGCTGCGCCAGAAGGACACATGCAAATGGTTGTTCGACACAATGCAGTATACAATGTGGAAAAATGCTGAGAATGGGTCCTTGTGGTTACGAGGCAAACGTGAGATATTCGAGATTCCACTAGCCATCCTTGATTGACCTGATTGTAACTTGAAGCTGGGGCCGGGAAGTCCGTACTTGTGTATGTCTTCATGTTATAAACTCCGGCGGTGCTGACATTACTTGCAGGTCGTTCGTCATCAATTCCTTCAAGATAGCCCAACGCGAAGATATACTGACATTTTTTTATTGTGACTTTCGGAACGAGCGATCCACAAGCTCTGCGGAGGCAATGCGCTCAATATTATCCCAGCTGCTTCGCCAACTCCGTCGTCGCTCTGTCGATGTCCAAGCTGTATTCGATGAGCTAATAAGGGCGAAGGAGTGGGGTGGTGGAACACTCGGTGATGCGATAGAACTCGCTGGTATTATATCCTGTGCCGCCAGCCTGCTGAGCCAGAGGCCTCTGGTCATCGTGGATGCACTTGATGAATGCAAGGACGTCCAGAAACTGATCCAAGCGCTCATGATGATTCGAGATCACGTACGACTTTTTGTCTCGAGTCGTCCCCTGCATATCATCATGGATGCGCTCTCTGGTCTTCCATTTGTGTCCATGGAAGACATGGCAGACAAGCTATCTGCCGACATTAACCTGCATGTCACTCGAGAACTGGACGCTCGCTCACGACTCAGGGATCTTGATTTTGCGTTCAAGATGGAGATCCGATTGGTCTTGTGTGAAAAGGCAGACGGCATGTAAGCACTCGTGTTCTATACAAGACACAGAGACTCACTGCCTAATTTCCCAAGGTTTTGATGGGTGCAATGTTCGATCGACACCCTTAATCGGTGTGTCACCCGTAAGGAAGTGCGCAATGCCCTCGACAGCCTACCTACGGGGCTTGATGAAACATATGAGAGGATCCTCCTCGCGATCAATATGGAGACTCTGGCGGGGAAACTGGCCCAACGAGCATTGATTTGGCTCGTGGCGGCGCAGCAGAATCTGCATCTATCCGAAATCATGGAGGCGTTGTCAATCAATCTTGAAACGGGAGCATTGGATTCCGAAATTGGACCAATGCACAGTGGAGCATTGCAGGATGCGTGTGGGAGCCTAGTGACCTACAACGAGAAGACAGGAGTAATCATTCTGGCTCATTTTAGCGTCAAGGTGACGCTGCAATTCGTTTGTCTGGTGATGTGTGGCTGACCCTCTCAAAGGAGTACCTCGTGGGGGAAGTGATGCGCACCAGACTGCCAGCGTACCATATCAACTTGGAACAAGCACATTTATTGTTAGCCCGGTCGTGCATGTGCTATATTTCCATCTGCCTCGAGAACGTACAGAGATCCGTACCGACCGACGCCCCAACCCCCAGAGTTCCCTCTCAGCCTTGGATCCGACTCCACCCCAAGTCATACCCACTTATTGACTACGCGCTCAATGACGCTCTCGACCACCTTGGACACCTTGGATCGAAATTCAAATCGGTTCTGCGCGACGTGAGAGTACTAGCAGAGGACATCAAACGACACTCCTGGATATGGGACCACGTATGCATTCCTGGTAGATGGGTTAGCCGGGAAATGAGCGACAAACCACACTGGCCAGCGGCGGTACACGATCTCCTGCTTTACATTCTTGTTGCTTTCGCTCCAGATTCGTTTGTGAAGGAATTCTTTCGCCACACTCCACTCAAACCCCGGCAAGGCACGAATCCACTGGTATACGCTGCATACTTGAACAAGGATGAACATGCTCGCACATTGCTGTCACTTGGCGCTAAATTAAATCAGAGTGGCTGGGAGACTGTCGGGTGTCGTCAGTCATTGCCGATCGAGGTTGCCTTCCAGAATCGACACTACGCCATGGTCGCTCTCTTCGTGGAAGAAGGGAGCACTGTGCCCACACATATATTCATTGACTCGTTCTTCCACGATTCCTCCCGCCATTGGTCAATTCCATCGTCTATTGCAAGATTGTTGTTACAAACAGATAACTTCGCGGAGAGCATGAACGAGTACCTAAATGTGATTGCGTTGGATGCATTCGAATCGTCGAAGCATTTATTGATTCTCCGACACATCATCGAGCAAGATCTCATTTTAGTGACGAGGAGATTTATACAGGTTGCCGACGAAAATCTCGCACCTGACTTAATCAAGGAGGCATTCCTTCGTTTTACCATCGCACAGGGTTACTTCTCTGCTGCACAATATCTCATCACCCATGACACCCCTCTGGCTTCCGATGTACTCGTTAAATTGCTGCACTATCCGGACGGATGGAAGAGTGCATCTATGATCCGGTTTCTTGTTGACAATGGAGCCGACGCCCTCGCACGCACCACCTCTGGAGACTCTGTACTCCACATCATACTATGGGCTCCGAACGGGCGTTACTACATGCCTCGCGGTGCCTTAGCTTCGGAGAGTGATGTTTTGGAGGCCGTAAAACTCCTTGTTAGCAATAACTGCGATCCCCTCGAAGCTGACTCTCGTGGAGATACACCACTTCGAATGGCTGTTGAACGAGGCTACGCTTCCGTTGCACAATATCTTCTTACGTTTGGCGAACCTTTCCCAACGGACCTATTTGTCACGTTGAGCCGTAACTGGTCGAATTGGTGTACAGTGCCCATGATCTGCTTTCTAGTTGAAAATGGAGTTGACCCTCTCGTACACGCTAATGATGGAGGCTCCCTACTCCACGTCATATTGCCTCGCTTGTACGATGACAATATGGCCCTTGAGGTGGTAAAAGTCTTGGTTGATTATGGCTGTGACCCCCTCGAAGCCAGCTTGCGAGGAAACACTCCTATCCACATCGCTGTTGAACGGGGACATATTTCTGTTGCACGATATCTCATCCATGCTGGTGCCTCCCTCTCCTTTGATTTGGTTGCAAGCTCAGGGTTCAGTTATGATGCGACCACAATCCAATTCCTAGTCGAAAATCATGTCGATGTTCTTGCACAGATTAGCAATGGAGGCTCAATGCTCCACGTTACATCGCAGCTGCACAAGGAAGACGAGGCTTTGGAGGCGACGAAACTCCTGGTTAGCTATGGCTGTGATCCCTTCGGACTTGATGCATACGGCAGAACTCCACTTCATATTGCTGTCAGCCAGGACTACACTTCTGTTACACGATATCTCTTGTCCCTACGCTCTGACGTCACGTTCCGTCAAGAATTCACGATGAGACCACGGATGATCCGCTTGCTGGTTGAGAACGGAGTCAATGTCCTTGCGTACTCTAACAACCCGGCAGAGCATATGCTCCATACAATGCTGCAGTCCTCGTACAGTGAGTATGAGGCTTTAGAGGCAATGAAACTCCTGGTTGGTTATGGCTGCGATCTTGTTGAATCTATTCCTTCTGGAAACAGGGCCCTCCTGCATACTGCTATTGAACAGGGCTACGCTTCCGTTGCAAGATATCTTCTTATCCGTGGCATTCATCCGCCTTCCAACTTGCTCACCATGCTGGGCGATCTTGGGGGCATAGTGCCACGCACGATGATTCCCCTCTTTGTTGAAAATGGTGTTGATGTTCTTGCATACTCGAGTGATGGAGAGTCTTTGCTCCACATCGTGTTGCGGACCATTAGTGACGGCAACAAGGCATTGGAGGTGGCAAAAGTCCTGATAGATTATGGCTGTGATTTCCTCAAAGCCAACGGGTGTGGAGAGACGCCGCTCCACATCGCTGTTGAGCAAGGCCATATTTCTGTTGCACGACATCTCATTTCATTGGGTGCTTCCCTCCCTCCCAATCTCTTCACCACATTGGACCGCCCTATATGCACAGTACACATGATATCCTTCCTCATCAAAAATGGAGTCAATGTTCTTGCGCATACTGTCGATGGCAGCTCTGCGCTCCACAGTGTGATAGAGCGGTTGTACAGTGAAGCCGACACTTTGGAGGGGATGAAAATCCTGATTGATCATGGTTGCGATCCCTCCGAAGCCAATGCTCGTGGGAAGACGCCCCTTCACATTGCTGTCGAGCAAGGCCACATTTCTGTTGCACGGAACCTCATCTCACTTGGTGCTTCTCTCCCCCCCGATATACTTCTCACATTGAGATACCTTGTGCGGGTTAAGCAAACGATGCGTATGATCCCCCTCCTTGTCGAAAATGGCGTGAATTTGCTTGCACAAGCCAGCAATGGCAACTCTGTGCTCTTCGTCATGCTGAAGTTGATTTACAATGGTGATGCAGCCTTGGGGGCCGCAAGAACCTTGGTAGCCCATGGGTGCAATCCACTTGAAAGCAATGCTCTAGGAAAGACTCCCCTTCACGTTGCGGTTGAACGAGGCCACATCGCCGTCTCACAGTACTTTATTTCCCTTGGCGCTCCTCTCCCTTCTGACCTGCTTGTCACGTTGGACCGTGAAGGGTCAAGTTGGGCTACAATATCGATGGTATGCTTCCTAGTTAATCAGGGAGTCAGTGTTTTCACCCACGCTGACAATGGGGACTCGGTACTCCACATGGCATTGTGGTGTTCCAATCGTGACGGCAGTATCTTGGAAGTAGTGAAACTCCTGATTAGCCTCGGTTGCGACCCCACCGAAGCCAATTTCCATGGGGACACTCCTCTTCACATCGCTGTCGCGCAAAACAACATTTATGTTGTACATTACCTTCTCACCCTCGGAAACCCTCTTCCTCCAGACATTCTTGTCACACTGAACCTTGGCAGATCGCGTTGGTGCACCACACTTACGATCCGCTCTCTGGTCCGAAATGGAGTCAATGTTCTTGCACGCGCTAGCGATGGAGATTCCGTACTTCATAACGCACTCTGCTGCCTAAACAGTGATCTGGGTGCCGTGGAACTCCTCGTTGGGTATGGCTGTGATCCTCTCGTGGCCAACTCTCGTGGAGAAGTCCCTCTCCATATTGCCACTATGCGAAGCCACATTTCCGTCGCGGGATATCTCATTATGCAGGGAGCGAATGTCCTGACACAGGCATCCAACGGAGACACCGTGTTACATTTCGCAACAAGTGGTGCCTATCCTTATCCTTCTGACGACGACGACGCTGATGACCGCACTCTCGAGACTACTAAGTTCTTCGTCGGAAGGGGTTCTGATCCCACCATACCCAACGACAATGGGGTAACACCACTCCATAACGCCGTCGACCTGGGCCGTGTCAAGACCATGAACTATCTCCTCTCCCTGAAGACACCCCTTCCCTGCAACATTCTGTTCACCGCGATACGGAGCGACAAGAACTCTATATGTTGTCGCTATATCGTAAAAACCCTCGTTGCCTCTGGTTGCGAAACACAGATAACTGATTCGGAAGGAGACACGCCGCTGCAGGCAGCAATCAAGAAGGGGAAAGTCGACGTAGTGAAATACTTGTTGTCGGTGAACTCAGTGCGAAAGCCGCCGGTCGAGGATTTCCTCTCAGCGGTTGCATTGGCACCAGCGTCTGTTCAAAGCGAGATGAGACGTGTGTTATCGGATCGTCGCACAAGGTCGGAGAGCCCCGAGCTCCCTCCTGCCAAGCGGGTCAAGCATTCGAGATCGTGAATCGTAATGAGGTGTGTACGTTGACACTCACTTCCCTACTTGAACTCACCTGAGGCACTGTGTATAAGGCTTAGAATGACCAGGATCCATTGTTTATTGGGGTACTGAGAGTCTCGGCTGTTCCCTGTAAGGTGTTTTAGTACTTACAAATACTTGAATGTCACTGATCTTTGTAACAAGGTTTTGCATTGGTTGTTTGTTTGTATACATACATGTCCATGTCGATAGGTATTGGGAATATAAATGACCTTTACCAATGATCAGATGGGTTGAAACCACCGTGCCCCAGAGAGAGCCCCAGTCGACTGATCTGTTGTGGCCAACGAACACGAATCCGAACAGGTGTCGAGTCGCGTCATTCTAAAATCAATTCAGAAATTGTATACACACACCAGAGATCAGACTCCCAGTTCAGTGCTGATGGGGACACCTGGCTCGATCCTGAGCAAAGAAAGCTAGCGGGGGATACTGTAAGTTGCAAATGTTCATTACTAACTTTCAAGTTGATCTTGTCGTGGAACATAATGCTCCTGCTTCAGCTTACCAAGCCGGATGCATTAGGAAGTCAAGGGAACGGAACCTACACTCTGCCTTTGTCTCAAGCCTTGTCGGGTGATGGATGTAAATGAAGATGGTGTGCCTCAGAATACGACGGTAAGAACACATGGGTCATACCGTGTCTATGTGTCGACAAGGACGACATCGACATCATGATGCATGATGATTCGTTGGTCATCACAAAAAGTTCCCCCGTGAACTGAAACGACAGACATGATGAAGGCGTGTTGCCGTCCACTCACTGTCCGCGGCGCTGTGGAGTCCATCAAGGTCGTATCTATGTTTAGACGTGATACTGGTAGCTAACGCACGATAATAAGCAACAATGTTCATGCATTCGCGAAGATGGTGAGTACCTTATTCCTTGCCAATGCAGCCCCGTCAACACCTATAACAGAGCCGACAATATGAACACGAGCACGACAATGAAGAAAAATGGCGCGCCACACGAACCAGAGGGGGTGACAGGGCGACAGGGCGACAGGAGGGTTGAGATGTGGAGAGTGGTCGAGTCGAAAGCGTCGAGAGAAGACGAGAAGGGCGCGGGTGACTCGGTAAACAACAAAGATGACTCACCAGGCACACTCACAATCCGTCCGACGGCCCATCTGATGCCGCACAATCTCTGAGCACTGCACGTTGACCCAGCCGGCAGAAGCCAAGTCAAGCGAACCGGAAGCGTCGCGACCCGGAACATGAACGCAAGGGCTGACGAGGATGTCGACTCGGCGTCGGACATGCAAGTATTCATTGTGATACAGAATAATCGAGATTCTGACTGCTGTCGTTTTATCGTTCAGATCCTTGTTACCTCTGGTTGTGATGCTCAGATGCCAAATTCAGAGGGGGACACGTCGCCACAGGTGGCGATCAAGAAGGGGAAAGTCGATGTGGTGAAATACTTGCTTTCCGTGGAGTCGGCGCAAAAGTCACAATGCATTGCTTAAGGACATCAGCTCTCAGCGGTTGCGCTGGCACCAACAGTTACTCAAAGCAAGATGAGACGCATGCTAAATGACAGGGACCTATTGTCTAGCGAGTCTTGAGTTTTCTCTGTGAGCATATCGGTACTTGCAAATGCTTGAATGACGCAAGCTTTGTGATAAGTTGTATTCTGACCATGCTTGGAACGAAAAATTTTATTGGCTCTTTCTTTGTGTAATGTACTTGTCAGGTATTGGGATGATAGATAACCCTTCCACTTCATTCGCGTGCTCAATGAGGGGCTTAGTGCCAGCTGTATGGTGAGAGACTGCAGAGAACGATGCGATGTTGAGTCGACTGACGTCATTCAATCAGCTCGGAAAGGTGTACATGCACACCAAGGTTTGGACTCCCAGCTCGGCGCCAATGGAAACGATGGCCTGGTTCTGAGCGCCCAGTAAAGCGTAGTGCGCCATGGATCAAAGTCGTTGGGACTTGAGAGCCCAGGAACATGGCGTAGCGGACCTTGAGAGTGTAGAGGTGGTTGCGAGTAGCGTGAGTAACCAGATCAGAGTAACTAGATGTCTTTTGGCGTTCTCTTCTCCTCGGTCGTCAGCTCCAGATCTGCAGCCTTGAAGTAATGTGAAGCGACTAGGGGTGAACTATAGTGAATTAGTAAAGAACTTGGTCACAGGACGTCGTCACAAACTCGTAATACGGGACGATCTCCAATGCCGGAAATCATTCGACAATGCATGAACATACACCGTCTGATCCGTTTTGGGTGTCTGATACAAGCTGCCGCTCCTTTGTAATTGTGCCTGGAAAAGGTGCGAAAGACGGTCGTCAGCCCCAAACGTGAGATCATGCCAGCACAAGGAAAAACGCGCCGTGTTGCAAAAGTAGATAGAGGTGATTGTCTTTTGGGTGGGCATGATGTAGCTCGAGTTGGGGTTGCTCCAAGTCCTCACGATGACTTCGACGTGCCCGCGCAGGCCTACAAGTCGGTCCCTGATATCCTTCGTGCGACTGAGGCTCTTGAGTTGTAAGAACTACTCGTAACTGAATTAGTGCGAGTAGCTGGTATCGGCCCATTGTTCCCAGGCGTTCAGCAGGGAAAAGTGGTCCCCTTCTGCACGGACAAAGTTTGGTCGGGCTTGGTTGGCGTTTCTTGTCAACTACGAAAGAGAGAGGACCCCGACAAGATCGATATGATCGTCAGGACCTGTCAAAAGTCAGAATGAATTCTCATACAAATGACAACGACCTCGCCCATGCATACATACATTTTACTCTCAATGATCGACTTGCTGAGCACGGGATCTACCGGGAACTCATGTTTCGTTAGCTCCCCCCTGTCATTCAATACCCCCAGCGCGTAAATCAGGTCAAGTGTACGAGTGAGCGTTTCGCCGGGCGGTGGATCTGTGAACTCGAACTCCATAAAGTCGTTGATCCCCGAGGATTCAAGAATAATCATGCCAGGGTTTGTCCACAATAACCTTTCTTTTCATGTGCAACCGGAAGATTTTCCCTGCTCCCACATGTATTACATGCCCCGCACAATCGGCGCGCAGGTTGGCGGAAGCTCTTGAGCACTACACGGCGGGTCAGTGGGTGCACACTCTGAGTGTTGGTATTTTAGATGCACAGATACCACGACAAGCAAGTCCATCCCTGTTCTCGGGTTGTAGATGTTCTGCTTCATGACCCTATGAGCGCCCGGGGTGTTGGCTTGAAAATCCTTGCTTGCATATCAGATGAGAAATTTGGGTCGATGGGCCAGATAATAAGTTCGGCAATCTTGTTTCCGAGCGTATGGACTGTCTCCTGGAAGTTCTCTTGAGTGGCCTCGATTTCATCTCCACCCTGGACGAGGAGCACGGTCGCAGACAGATAATGTGTGAAAACTCAGACTTGCGGTGAAGAGAGCGAGGATGTCACCTTTCGGCTATGTCATGTAGACCTGGAAGATGGTTGTGATGGTAGCATGAAGGTAGTTTGCTCCTAGTTGATGAGTGTAATGGATATCTACTGGGTATCGGCACTCAGGTACTGCAGAGTGTGAGCACAATTGTTATTTATATCAAGCCGAGTCGACACCGCTCACCATAGAAGACGGGCATGCCATCAAAAGTACTCGCTGAATTCTTTTGCGTCCATCGTGGCGCTCGAGACTAACAACCAAAATTCAGACCGCAACCATGTAACGTTCTATTCGCACATGATCAGCCTATAAAGATTGACAACCGACGTTATCATCACACCTTGACGAGGGTAAACCAGATATCTGTCCAAAGCGTTCTCCTGTGCACTTCGTCAATTATCAATGCCAAGTACCCTGTGAGATCTGGTTCTTAACATTCTCTCAGTAGGATACCACCTGTCATGCACTTGAGCATCGTTGTGAAGGGCCCGTTTGTGAATGAATATGCATCAGAAGCGTCTGAGAGACCTGTTTCGGTAAAGGTGCAAGAGAACTTCAGGTGAGTTCTTGTAATGACGCCAGCAACAAAACGCTGGTCGAGGTGGTAGAATACAAACCTGAAGCGAGGATACATGTAACGTGCATTGCAGCGTGCGAAAAGCTGTCACTCTCTAACGATCTTGGGAATCCCAAGGCAAACATGGGAGACTTGCAATTCTACATGTCCATGTGCGACCCGAGTTTTGTTGGTGACACTGAGGATTGCTCAGCGCTCAGCCTTCTACGAGCTGCCTCGTAAGACAACTGATTACATTCAGTTCCGTTTTCACTATGACGAGTTCAGAGTCTCCCGGATCGTGCCCCCACGTTTCTTCCACTTGTCCTACTTTCAAGGATATTGTCGAGGCAAGGTCGATTCCGAATCTTGCAAGGCAAAGCTTGGAATCCTCAGGAGAATGGAGTTGTGAGTCCACACAGAGAGACAACTGGAGAGGACTGCGAATGAAGAAGAAGAGGACGAAGAGGATGAAGAAGATACTTGGAAAGTAGTTCTAACGCGTATACTTATTACTACCAACCACAAGATTACTTAAAATCAAAATTTAGCTCACCACAGCACCGCGTGTTTGTTCCCGTTCGGGCACTGCTAGGAAGCGCTCACTCGTTCTCTCTCTTGAACCAATCCATGCAACGTTCTTGCAAGATATTCCAAAAAATCGCGACTGCCTCACAACAGGTTGTCGATGCTGCCAACGACTATGCTGATCGGGAGGATCGCCCTACAGTCCCACGTTGTCATCATCAGTTAGAACAAGACATGCGAAGAATCTCCGTGGCTTGCGCATGTACTATCGACATCCTGGACAAGCCTCCTCCCGAACAAGGTCTTACAGTCGATGTCCGGATACAAGACTGGCTAGACACGGATGAACCGCAAAAGTGCCTACAAACCCTGAGCCAAATGGGGAGTATGCTCCAGCAAGATCCCTCCCCGTGGATGTCTCGGATGTTTGGAAGAGGACGGGGTTCGACTGCTACGCGATGCAAAATCAGAGATGCTGTCGGTCTCTTTAACTCGAGCAAAGGATGTTTTCATTTCTTGTTCTCGACGGAGATCTGGTGAGTCTCCGTCACATCTGGCGAGAAAGACATGACAGAATCCGCACAGGAATAACGAGAAGGTTATTCGAGAGCAGCAACATGGACCTCACCCTGGAGATCACCTGATCTTAGGTGAACCTGACCCTCCTCGAGCAATGACCCCGATTCTCGCCCAGACAAGAATCAAGTAAGTGTTTGTACCATGAAAGATACCTTGCTAACTGGTGTGCAGCATGTCATCAGATCAGGGTGTTCCTCGAGGCAGTCATGCAGAACATATCACCCAAGGAAGACGAAGCATTGCCGTGCAAGGTTTGCCGGTTGGCGCTCCGGCCAGTCCTATGTTTGTTTAATTGATTGTTCGCGGGATGTCCGTTCTCTCAACGTTTCCTAGTACTATTGAGAAAAAGGCAGGTCACGATGAGGATAGACACACAATTACACAAAAGAGACAAGAGGTGAAGAGTGGCGAGCAGAGGAAGGAAGAAGGTAGTTGTTATCCTTCGCTCCGGCCTGCACACTACTACACTGATGTTATCCCAGAGAAGAAATCTGAGAAAGTATTGAAGTGGCTCGACGGATTGAACTGTGCTGAAAAACAGGATGTCACCCTGTCGCTCCGCCAAAAAGATACATGCAAATGGTTGCTCGACACAATACAGTATACAATATGGAAAAATACCGAGAATGGGTCTTTGTGGCTGCGAGGCAAACGTGAGATACCCGAAATTCTACTAGTCGTCCTTGACCGACCTGATTGTAATTTGAAGCTGGGGCCGGTAAATCTGTGCTCATGTATGTTTTCATGTTATAGATTTCAGCGGCACTGACACTACTCGTAGGTCATTCGTCATTGACTCCTTCAAGACGTCCCGACACGAGGGAGAAATATTGATATTTTTTTATTGCGACTTTCGGAACGAGCGGTCCACAAGCTCTGCAGAGGCAATGCGATCAATCTTATCCCAGCTGCTTCGCCAACTTCGTCGTTACTCTGTCGATGTCCGGGCCTTATTGGATGAGCTAATAGAGGCAAAGGAATGGGGTGGTGGAACACTTGGCAATCCGATGGAACTCGCTGGTATTATATCCCGTGCCGCCAGTCTGCTGAGCCAGAGGCCTCTGGTCATCGTGGATGCACTCGACGAATGCAGGGATTTCCAGAGGCTGATCCAGGCGCTCATGATGATCCGGGATCACGTACGACTTTTCGTCTCGAGTCGTCCCTTGCATACTATTGTGGATGCGCTCTCTGGTCTTCCTTTTGTGTCTATGGAAGACATGGCAGACAGGCTATCTGCCGATATTGAGCTGCATGTCACTCGGGAACTGGATGCTCGACCGCGGCTCAGGGACCTTGATTCTGCATTCAAGATGGAGATCCGATTGGTCTTGTGTGAAAAGGCGGACGGCATGTAAGCACTCGTGTTCTATACAAGACACGGGGGCTAATTGACCCCTTTCCCAAGGTTTCGGTGGGTACAATGTTCGATCGACACCCTTGACCGGTGTG
>JBBPUH010000304.1:0-13890 GCA_038094555.1 Boletus aff. phaeocephalus
GTTGCCATGGAAGTGAGGTACAAGCATTTCAAAATAACATGTCATTGGAACATTTATTTGACCCTATATTTAATAACCATTATATTATATGTAACATAGGAATTTGATAGCTATTGATGGTTGCTACGTTACCAAGCTATGTAATTATGTAAATGACATAACTCTAAGCAATGTAAACACCCTATGTCCTACTTTAATTGAGCTTACTATATCATAATATCCATTTCCACCTTTATTAAAATTGATATTCTTATTCTTTCTAAATCTGGCTTTCTATTCAGACAGATTATATCCAAAACTGATCTAGGAAAGTCTACTATGGCCAAGTCAAGTTTTAAACAATTTTGGAGGAGTGTTTCAAGCCATTATCTTATTAAAATATAATACTTGCTTTAGAAATTACAAAATCTTTTATACTAGAAAGCAGATTGTCCTTGAAAATGGACACATCCTATTTAGTATCCATTCTCCCCTCTTCCACTACAACTATCCCAACTCCATCCCAATTTGTGAATTCTCAAACCATCAAGGAACTTCCTCCTAACTTTACTATTCCCTAAATCATCTTGTTTTATATAGGCTCATATTTTTTTTCCACATACATATATATCCTTTTATTTGACCCAATCCTACTGATATTTGTCTCATCTGACAAAATAACTCTAGTCTATATAGTTTCCCACAGTCATCCTTGTATTTGAAAGCACAATCCAACCTCTCCTTCTATACTTAATAGGCAAAAGAGGCTTCTTTTCTTGATCATAGCCTTTAAATCCAAAGCCGAGAACAAAGTCGAACCTCTGGCTGCAGGGTGCATTCAGTTTTTGACCAACCCACCGCTGACTCTACTCACTTCTGCACCAAAGAAACCAGGTTTTCGAATGATTGGCGATAGCAGAATGCCCATCCATCCGTCACTACTATCAAACCCCTCCAACCGCCCCTATTAAACGGTGAGCTGTTGTACCATGCGTGACTAGGGTTGCGGCCCACCTTTTGCGCACTCTCGCTGGCACGCATCATTTGCACTGGTAAGTCAGGCCCACACATCCTTTGAAGCAGGTTCATAGTCAGCTCCCCCCCCAGGTATCCACTGTTTGGATCGGCCTTGACGTCCAGTAAAATAAATGTATTCGCTGGGATCATTGACTTGATGGACTGGTTGATGAAGCTACAGATGGACGCCACCCTACCCACGACTACCTACATGGCATCCCCCAAGTCTAATTCTGCGAGGTGTAACTGAGGTTCGTCAGTGTTTCTCTCGAATACCAAAAGTCTGACTCGTACACAATCCTTGGTAGGCAAGTATTCATTTTTTAAATCAAAACTGAGACTCTCCTGAATGACACCATCGCTCTTTGATTCAACAGTGACGAGCACCAGGGGCCAGGTCATCTTTGAGCGTTGCCTCCCACTGTAGCCGCTAAATCTGTACTGTAAATGCGTGAGTGCCTATACCCCGTTACAAACCTTTGCCTTACTGGAACCAATTGGCCACCACTGATCACTGCCCCTGTCAACCTTCTTGCATGTTTTCCATCGCACATGAGGCAGAGAAACGCTTGGTCTGTTTTCACCATACCAAATTCGATGCACCCTGGGCCTGACTTCACACTTTGCTCGCACATTTTAGCCCGGCATTCGACACATTCCAATAGGTACTTCTTGTCAGTCAGATCTCCACAGAAACTACAGAAGTTCTGGGATGCTTTCAGCAGTATGACTCGGCAGACACAGTCAGTCCCAGCTTTGCTCACAATGTTTGCTACTCACCAAGCGTCACGATCAGCTTTTCTCTGTTCTCTTTCGATTGCATAGGATAGGTGTTTCTGTAACTGAAGGTGCCAAGCTACTACACGTCGCCTATTCTACTCCGCTTCTGCTGTGTAACTGTTACAAACACGGCTGCTAATGCTGTGCAGATGGGGTATGCATGCCAATAGACATCCAGCAGTGTACTGTTGAATGAAAACACATACTTTCGCATGTCCCACCTCGTTACAACCTTGGATGCCCAACTGCAACGTCTACACTGCATTTTCACCCCCGTTCCGGTAGTTCTCGTATGGAACTCGTACCATTTGGGCATGCACCCGTCCTTTCCACAAGCTGCAAACTTGACGCCCCAAGGTCTCATTGGCGGTGAGTGTGCACCGATTTCCCGACACTCTACCGCTTTGGATTCCTACTCTCTGTATGCCGTGACAATGCTGTTGGCTTGCAGCAGGTCATACTCTTGGGAGACGACCTCGATAACCGCATCCCACAGTTGGCTGGTGTGTTTGTTTACGCCCAAATGCTTGATCACTGCGGTGATGGTGTTTCTGATTTGTCCCAGAATTGTGGCATGACCACTAAACCTGAGTACCAAATCAAATATGCCCCTGCAACTTTTTTCACTGCTGCACGCTGCATATAGTTGAAAGGGCACACCTTTCCACCAAACCCTTCATGTCGGCCAACCCATTTTCAATGCGGACGGTTTGCCCGCACGTGGCAAGTAAAAGCACTCTCCAACCCCCTCGAAAATACACCGAGTTGTTGAACCAGTGAGAAGCCTCACTTGCACTGCATTGCTCTGCAGATAAGTTTGCGGCGCCCATCGTCTTCAACATCGCCTCCCCACAGTACTCACTGATTATCTGCGAAGCAGGTGCAAAGTCGGGCTCGGCTTTTCCGCCCCCATATTGCAGACAGCCCATCCCCGTTTCTGCGTGTGTGTCAACCAAAACAAACGTGTTGGCGGGCACACTGCTCTTGATGGATGCTTGGATAAACCTCCACCCCTCGACCATCTCCTTCTGTGCCGTGACCTGACCGGATTTCTTTAACAGAGCATGGACCATTTGAGCCTGGCTTGAATGTTTAGTCTGGAGAACCCCTGCCAGCCCTTCACCCACGTTGTCGTTTGCCATGTGCTTGACATCGAGGGTCAGTGCATCTTGAATAAATGCATCAGCTTCACCAGCGAGCCTCAGTGTGATGACCACCATGGGCCAGTTTAGTCTCGCATGCTTGCGCCCCCCATAGCTCAAAAAGCCGCACTGTAGCTCTGAGATTTCATGCTTAATTGCAAAGGTGGTTGACTCACCGCAGGGTTTGGCATTGGCCATGAAGACCTTTTCTATGTGGTCTGTTTGCACAAGAGGCATAGGAATGGCAGTAGACCAGACACAGTGCCAAACCCTATGCATCCATTGCCGTCCAGAGAGTCCTGTTCACAAACAACCACCTTACACTGCATGCATTCGTGTAGATGCTTTGCCCCCTTTCCACCACAGAAGCTGCAATAGATTTTTTGTATCACTATGGAGGGGTTTGCCCCCTCATACGGAGATGGGTGCTGTTTGCTCGCTGGTGGGGGGAGTTTCATGGGTAGTTTCGTCTGCCATCCCACGTTTATTAATGCCTTTGTGACGTAAACATTGCCATGCCATGCCTTTCATCAGTTGGCACACATGGAGCATGATCTGTAGAATTTACACGCTAATACAAGCAACCGTTAGCTATCTAAGCACATCAAGGAAATTGTACATGTATGGTAGTAGTGGGTTAGAGTCTCATTTGCCGGTTTCTCATCTGGTCCAGATTGTCAAGGCGTCCCTGTTCCGGGGCAATAAACTGTGAAAACATCCTGTCAACCGTGAGTCTACCTCACTTCCCCTCTTCCTCCACCTCCCTGTAGACTTGTTGAATGGCCTTTCCCCACACCACGTAGTTGTACTCTTTCCCAAGTGCTTTCCTGATGCACTCCTCTGCCGCCGGGATTTCTATCTTACCCTCTGCGTAGTCCACCATGGCCTGTCACGTCATTGGGTTGTCTAATCACCTGTCTCTACATGAGCAACGCATGCTGCAAGTGTCATTGGAAACTTACACAAGTCGTTGTTCAGAGGCAGCGTGTTCTTCAGCGAGGAGCGCGGGGTCTATCGCCATGTCCTCAGATGTGTGCAGCTCATTTACCCTTTTTTTGATCAGTCTCGAGCACCCCAATGCATGCCACACGTACTCTTCGCTTTCGGAAGCCATCAATTTGTCTTGTTCAGCCTCATCCATCTCTTGCATGCTTCTACGGACATTTAGTAGTTCATTGTCAACCTACCATGCTGTGCTCACCCAGCCTTGCCCTCCTCAACCTGCACCTCATCACTCCTGCCGTACTGTCAGTTGATGATGTGCCATAAGTGCAGTGACTTACACGCCTGAGCCCGCTGTGTGTCGAGGACTGCATGGGTAGTCAGCGATATCACACCCCTATTGGTTCACGCACCTTGAGTGGTCCTGCTCCTGGGTGTCGCTGTGGAAGCACGGGTTTTCAACTGGTCTACTGTGTGGCCACACAAAACTCACCCCATCTGCCTGAAACCACATGAGTAGGCATTCAAGTGAACCCATTCGAACATACCTGTCGGAGCTTGCCCCCCCTCGCGTTGTCGTAAGCGCATCTTTCTCTTCGCTTAGAAAATTGACCACTGGCTCCTGCCTCTCGTGCCATACGGAGGGAGCTTCCCCACCTTCCACCCACGGTCTCTCTGCGACATCATCCTGGTGCTCCTCGTCCCTTACCAACTCAATGAGTGCTGGAATGCTATTGTGCCAGCCCTCTTCATAGTCGGGGATCAACCCTCATGTCCATTCTTGTGAGTCATGTACCTTGTCAGGTAGATAATTTAGCACTGTAGAGAGATCAGCATCAGCGAGTCTGCAGCCGAAACACCCACCGAAAGCACCTTCATTTGACTTGTCGATGGGGTCTAAGCCAAGTACGAATTCTTCGCCCTCCGGAACCTTGCCAATACCAGTCCATAGCCAGTCGTAGGCATCACGGATGAGGTATTCGTCGAAAATGTCCAGTTCATCCTTGCCCTCCTTGTCCATTTTGGTTTGCATTAGCTCCTTGACGATCATATGGCGTATCACCATATATTGCAACAGTTTCATTCCGCTGTCTCTTCTAAGCTCCGTACATACATCTTCTGGGACTTGTGACGGCTCTTTCTTTGATTCAGTGACCCAGAGCTTCCATTCACAGAGGCGGAATGCGATGTTTTTGCAGAGAGCTATCCACACCGGCTTGTACCTAGATGGCAGCGAGACGTAACCCAGAAAACATTCCATGGAATCAAATACCGGAATCCTGCATCTCTTGTACTGCCCTCCGTTCGGGTGTCGATAGTGATTTTCTTCTGGGATGCCATACCAAATAAGCCAATTCTTGCTGCCCTTCCAGATTTTCTCATCCATGTCCTTGTAGACAGATGGGATGGCGAATTTGGTGATGGCTTTGCTTCGTTTTTTGTGTGATGGACTCATAGAAAGTTGCTATCACCCATTTGGCTGATTTGGGTGATTGTTTGTCATTATTTGTGCATGACTATTTTAACTCCCACTTTTGAACTTTGCTTCTTCTTTGTGCCACCTCCGCTGCTAAGTCAAGATTGATCCACCCATGCATATGGGTCAGGCACACCCGCCTCCACCCTCTTGCGTATGCTTGGGGGGTTCTTCAATGGGAAGATGGAGGTTCATTCTGACATGTGGTCACCGTGCCGCCGCCAGGTGGGCATGCCACACAGAACAGTCCCGAAAAGCAACAGCCGTCCTGCCGCAAGGTGGGCATACGATCTTCGCTGGAGACATGCTGCTATCAGGTAGGGTCTAGACTGGCTGACCTTAGCTCTCTAGACTCGTGGTCGCTGCCGGGTGATTCACGTGTAACTCCTGCCGTCAGGTGGGGGGTGATCTTCGTTGAAGATCTGCCTTGTGCCGGGCATGATTTAGAAGTGGCCGACCTTGGCCCTCTGGTTACTGCCGCGCTATTGGCACTCCACACTGCATCCCACCGTCAGGTGGATGTGCTGCCCTTGAAAGAGACCCGGTATAGCACAGAAGTGGCCGACCTTGGCCCTTTGGTTACTGCCGCACGATTCATGCTCAACACCATGTCCTGCTGCCAGGTGGGCATGTTGTTTCTCAAAAAAGGCTTTTTATTGCATGGCATCGCCCAGAAGCAGCCTGTGCCTTGCCGCCAGGTGATTTGTGCTGGACTATGTATAGATTAAATGTAATCTGACTGACCCAATACCAATACTACTGATGACCTGTGTGACTGACAAGCAGTGTTTCTGACTGATGTACACTAGTGTACTGACTGATGACTGACTGACATATACTAGTGTAACTGGTTGATGTTTACTACTGACTGATGTATATTACTGTACTGACTGATGACTGACTGACTTATGTTTGACTGACGCGACTACTGACTGATGCATACTACTACTGACTGATGTATACTACTGTGCTGACTGACATTCGACTGACGCGTGTGGCTGCATCAGTCCCATTCGCTCTCGAGCAACGTTACTCTATGAAAGTACGCCCAATTGACCGCAGCTACTCATAACTAGAAATCAAGGGAAACATTGCTAAACCCTTCTGCCACCTCATTTCCCTCGATGCCTTCCACCTTAACTTCTCCTCTTCTGTACCTTCCTTTAAAACTGCCTTATCAGTTTTCATACCGTTTTCTATGTAGGAAAAAATAGACCCTGCTGCATATTGCGTAAACAAGTACCTTTTTTCGTCCTTGCCAATTCCCAAGTTAGAATGGGTGATAAACGCGGATGGGATGAGCACTGTTGAACTGGGTGGGAACTCAACGACGAGTCCCAATTCTTCAAGCACTAAATGCCCCCCTTTAGTTGGGTCGAACAAGCCCAGCACCATAATGGAGCAAATCCCAAATGACAGGTTTCTGAAATCTTTGTGCAGCTTGCAGACGGTCTGTGGTCCCAAATTCAGCGCAGCAGATGGAAACGTACCAACGAAGGGGGACTGCAGCAACAGGTCTTCTTTCTTCACCTGGAACATCGTAGACCTGTAATACGTGTGTCTCTGAAAAATATGTCTTGAATGCCTCTGGGATTGGATTTTCTCAACAATGTAGCGCTCCCATAAACGAACGACACTCATGATTTTGGAACCCCGCAAGTCTAATGACAGCGGGGTGGCTCGTCAACACTTTCCTTGCATGTGTGTACATGCTTCTTGTAGACATTTCCGTTGGTTGCTGCTATCTTGTGAAAATGCGTGACTACCGCCTCGAGTGCACACTCACCTGCATTCCTCCACCATGTGAGAAGCCAGCAAGGATGGTATGAAACCCTCCTCTCGAGTGACTGACATGTGCTGGCAACCTCTCACCCTCTGCTTGAAACGCAGCTGTCACACTCGCGACCACTTCTTCTTCGAATGGCTCCTTGGGCATCCCAGCCAAAACAACGATGACGCGCCCTGACTGGTCGACAATCACCTTGGGCCCCCTGTTTACAAGCTGCATCAGTTGCCTGCCAGGAAAAACGCAAGGGTATTTTACCTCCCATCCCATTTTACCAGTTTGAACCCCCTTGCAAGTAAGTCCTGCAAGTTTCTTTCGCAAGGCTCCCCCTGCTTTTCTCGCGCCCCCAGCCAGCCACCTTCGGCTGCTTTGAATTCCTGCTCTTTTTCCCCCACCGAGGTGACGATGCAGCCTGCTGTCTGCACGATTATCTTTCGACGCTTCCATGCAACCTTCTTGCAAGTGGCATCTTGCCCCTGTGCTGGTTCCGCCGGCACTGTTTTGCTTTGCCTATGTTCGCACCTCGTGCGGGTACACTGCAAGTGTTGCAACCTTAGGTGAGAACCTGTACCGTGTTCACTCACCTTGTTTCGCCTGTCTTCCCTGGATGCGATCTTGCATTGCAAATTTGCGGCCTTTTTTTCCTCTGTGCCTTCCACTGCGCCTCGCTCTTCATAGTGCCCATCCACCCCTAGGGTTATGGCACTTTGAAGAGCTGATTCCAAGCTGTACACCGTCGCTACAAACTGCATGGTACTGGTTAGGTGGAGGGGGTTATTGGGGTTCGCTGGTGCGTCAGCAAGTATGCAGTATAGTGCCGTAACAGCGCATCGCAAGCAAGCACCACTTGGCCAGCATTTTTCGACGCGTTACGGCCACAGCGAACTTGCACCAAACAAGCCAAAGCGGGCAGACTGGGTGGTGTGCTGCAACATCTGTGGGTTGGGTGGTAGTCGCAATGCGTCTAGACGTATCCTGGCAGAGAGATCGAAGGCGCTGCCTTGGGACAGCCAGGACAGCTACCTACCCCGCCACGTGACCCCCACGTACAACAAAACGCCCTGTATGCGTAAAGACGTAAACCCACAGGTGGGATGACTGTCTCAATTTTCTCCCAGCACCCCCTTTCTCAGTGCGTCCGCCAATGGCTTTAACTAGGTGGCGCGGTTCCCGGAACCATTGCCTCCCCACCCCCCATCTCACTCTCCGCATTTTAGCGAACCACACTGGCTCTTTTCGCCCTCAACCTCTGGGAGTGCCCCTTGGTTCTTTGCGTCTCACTCTTTCACTGCACTCACTAATGCCTTTAGTGAACTTTCTTACCACCACATGGCCGAGTTGTCTAGTTTTTGGCTTCTCTCCCTGGATCTGACAGGCCAAATTAGCAGTCTCTTCCACGGCTTACGCACCCCCTCCATCCACACATTCAAGACCAGCGACACATGGCTTGCACCCCCATCTTCGCTGCCTGACGTCGATTACGCCGCGCCTCCTTACGCCTGACCCTTTGATCTGCCACTCGGGATGGCAGGCACACAGGAGCCACCCCCATGGTTGACCTGCTTGGCAGTAGCCGTCACGAATTCAACTGGACTGCCTGTTGCAACGAGTGCAGCGCTGTTGGAGTTACCTTCTGTGCACCATGGGCCCGGTGTAAGTGTTTTTTCTGCACTTCCCGTGCCATACCCTTCACCTTCTGTGCAAGGGTCATTTCAAAGCACTTCACTGCAGCTTTGCACAGTTTTAGTGGGCAGAGGCATCTTCTTAAAGGCGGAGCCTGGGTAAGCAGAGGGTCCAGTAACGTTGTCAGGCGATGACTGATGGGGTGCTTTACTTCTAGGAGACCAGAGCTGAAGCAGGAGAGCAACGGGCAGTGTTTGGTATGGTAAGTTTTTCCTAAGCATGGCACCCTAGTAATTACTGAGCTACGTGCTCGACAGCCTCAGATAGTCTGCCAGTCTCATCTGATACCCTCTGATCAGGGCTTGCTGCATTCAATGAATTTGCCATTAGGCCCATTTTCATGCTCTTCTGGCCCTGGCCCCATTTCTTCTCAATGCTCCCATGCCCTTTCTGGTTCAAATTCCTCCCCCCATCTGCCCACTCTCACACACCGACTGCAAGCTTCGGCTCTGTGTGCTCTGGCTCCTTTTCCCAGCCCTCGACGGCTTCACACCTGCAAATCAGCAACCTTCGACCTTCCATTACTGGCGAAAAAAGTGCAATTGTGCCACAAAAAAAAAAAAAAAAAGAAAAGAAAAGAAAAGGAAGGAAAAAAGGTAGATTTGCCCGTATGTGTAGCGTTACCCAGCTGTACTGCTGCATCAAACCTCCATCCCATCCCCTCCCTGTACCCCTCCCTTCTCCCCCAATGTGGCACCGCCCACCCTCCGTCTCCCCCTCAAGCTCCTCAGGAAGATCGCCCTTGAGCTGAACGACGGCCACACTTTGCCACCCTCTGCAGCCCTCCCCCCTCTTCTCACCTTGAGATACCTTTACCTCGCCTCAGCCTCCAGTACAGTACCCATCTCTATGCCTACATACTTTTTCTCTCCTTTGACAGCTCTGCACCCCTCCACCATCTTGATTATCTCCATGCGCCTGACCTCTGCAACCAGCTGCACTCGAATTATGCTGCTCTCAAGCACACCCACCATGGCGACATCCACGCTGGTAACCTTATCCAGACTTTCTGGGCATGCTTTTCCACGTTACTCGAAAACGGCTGCAAGAATCACTGCTGGCTCGGTGTGGCCTGTCTCCCGGACTTTATTGGTGCCTTCGTCTGCAAGCGCCTCTACGGCGGTTGCACCGACGGCTGGCCCACAGAGAATGGGGCCAACTCCCTTGTCCTTTGGCTGCTCTGGCTTGCTGTCAAGGATGGTGCGTCCCTCTCTTCCCCACCAGCTTCCTGTCTTACCCTTTGCCCTCATGCCTATCTGCATATGTTTTGCCCCATGCCCCCACTCCCTGTCTCACCATCCCCCAGTACTCTGCTTACCTCGCTCCTCGCATCTACTGCGAACTTCCGCTTCCAAGCAACCTTCCTCGGCCTCCCAACCCTTTCTCACTGCCCATGGCCCCTGCCCACAGCGCCACAAAGGCTTCTCCTGTGCCACATCCTGCTACCGCGTCAACAGCACCGAACTCGCCACCCCATTGGCCCACATTGCTGCCAAGCTCGCTTACTTTTCTTGCCACGAAGTCTTCCCCACCAGCACACCTCCCCACCTCCCCACCTCCTGAGAACCACGTGCATGCCCTTCAGCTCAGCCTCCACCCAGTTGGCCCAGCACAAGAGGGTGTTCAGAAACTCAGTGACCGCAAGGTTGCCGGGTTTGTACCCAAGTCAAAGCAGGAGCGGTGGAGCGATGTCAAAGGCTGCGGTGCCCTCCCCTCTGACACACGCTTGAAGCTCGCTCCAAGCACACAGTGGGGCGGCGACTGGAACTGACTCGCCGACTGCAGCTCCATCTTTCCCCAAGCGCCCCCGTTACGCACCTGGCCTCCTCAGCAGTCTTTGGCAAGGCCATATGCTCGTGCGTATTGCTTATACAACCTGTCCAATTTCGCACTCACGTGCCTGCTAGTACCCTGGTGGTGACCTCTACAGAAACACTGTGCAAACACTTCACACCCCTTCGGCCCTCAACGAGCAGTCCGTCGGACTCATGGCTGCACCCATATTCATGCATCTTCGCGAATTTCACTGCATGGACACCAACCCAAATGAGCCCATCGCTTCTGCTGGCATTCAAAACGCATGGTTCCACAACTCGGCATGGTTTCGTGAGGCTGTGGTGTATCTTTTGCTGCTCGATCAGATGGCACCCAGCTCAGCTAACAGCAGCGCCTGGTCTAGCACTGCCTTACAACCACATTTCAGAAGAGGCCTTCAACCTGTAGTGAGTATATCACTGGGGGGCCTGGCTTACGTGGTGAGAGCCAGTGCCGTGAGTGCAAATATCGCGGGACACCCCAAGTGATCTTTCGAGGGGAAGACATGCGGTACCTCACAGCTGCCGGCGATGCCTTGGCAGAAGATGCTTCTGACAGCACCGATGGCAAAGACCAGGATTCGATGGATGGCAATTCAAGCAACCCAAACACGGGCGCAGCATCTGGTGATGGCGACGGACCCGCGATCTCACGGAAGTGTGGCGGCATCCTTGGCATTGTCCTAGTAGGTTCCTCCTTACCTCCCTCTTCCCATGCACCCGTTTTCGCCCAAATGTCTTAGACAGACCACCGGCACGGCCAAGCTTGAAATTCTACGGTCGCATTCACGAGTGGGATAGCCTCACTGCGCCCATCCATGTTCCTGTGAGCTCTGGTCTGTTTTATTTTTCCATTCTCGAACAATCGCACCCGTGCAGTGTTGTTTCTGACTTTGGTCCACCCTAGGCACACCCTGCAAGTGCATTGCTTGGTATTTGGGTCCTCACTGGCTGCGGCATGGGCGGCCAAAACTTTGTTGGAAATTGGCGGTGGCGTCACACCCTGGCGAGCCAGTCACAACTGAAGGTGCATGGATGGTGCCATTTTGGCACCTCAAGCGTTTTGAATTGCACTACACACGCGTACCCTTGCCACCCGTGATTGATTCCTCATCTGCCACAGATCTTTATTCACCGCACCTTCTTCTACCTCCTTACCACTCTTGCAAATCTTGCTTCACGTCTGTGCCGTCGGGCCATCCCTTCCGCATACCGACCAATCCACAGCACTGCTGGTCCGCCACTTGGCTTGTTCCCTTGTGGTTCCACTTTCTGGCCACACTAAATCACTCAGTCCTCAACAATCGCAAGGCTTTGCGACGACTGCCGAGGCGGCAATGAATAATACTAATGCAACGTTTTCTATGCCAGCCAAGTGTGTACCATCCGACTGATGCGCGCTGATGTGTGACGACTGGCGGTTTTCGCTCGCGTAGTCCCTCCTCCACTCAGGGTGCGATGGAAAAGCGCAGATTTAGAGACCACTCTGGAATATTTAGCAAAGGTCTCACCAAAGGAGCAGGTAAAGCTACGTACGTCCCACCCAATTGGGATGTGCATATCTTTGAGATGTGGCGACTGACGACTACCTTTGACAGAGAAAATGCCACCGAGTCAGTTTTCAAGAGAATAGTAGACTCAACTCTAGATTAGGAACTAAGCCCAGGGTATGCACCATCTGAACGATACTCTGAGGCATGACAACTGATAATTGCCGCTCGTGTAGCTCCCCTTCCACCCAGGATAAGGTGGAGAAGCATATATTTGGACACCACTCAGGAAAGATAAGAAAGGAGGCTGAGAAAGGCAAAAGCTGCGTATGTCCTATCTGATCTACATGTGTATACCTCTGAGACTGACGGTTACCTTTAACGCAGTGAAAATGCCACTGAGCCAGCTTTCAAGAGAACATTCGAGCCAACTCTGACTGTTGAAACAGACCTTGATCTACTACCCAAGTTCAGAGAGGGGATGGTAGTTTCATGCATTATAATTGTTCGATGTATCTTTGGAGTGTGACAATTGACCTTATTTAATACAGAGACAATCACCCCGAGCCTGAGCTAAAGAAGCGCCAATGGGGTGTCGCATTCAAACTTATCGGCAAAGCTGCTGCCAAAGCAGGGGTTGATGCTGGGTGCGCCATATCTGATCAACATGCCGTTGAGACAGGATAATTGATGGCTACTTTATACAGAAAAAAGGCCACCAAATCAGCTATCGAGGCATGAGTCAAGAGGACTCTGGTTCCAGATCTTGATTGAACATAAACTGCATAAAACGTTTCAATGACACATATAGACGAAGTGGAACATCTATGTTTGCGATATGCTCATTGGGATATTGCATGCGAATAACGATATGATGGCACTTTTAGCACGGCCAATGAGAACATGACACCTGTGAATCCTGGCCAGCAATATAACTGCAACCATACGGGAGAAGGTTGAACAAATTGGGAAAATACTTTCCATACCCCCTCGCCCCCCATGCATGCTGATGCAGCCCTGGGCAGCACAATCGTTTCCCGCAGTGTAGCACACGTTCATATGGATCCAATCAACGGATGAGATGCCCACTTTGCTTTTACATCTTCCATTGAAATGCTTCTAGCTGCCGAAGCGCTTGTACAGGAGGCGGGTGCCAGCTCTCCAAAACATGAACGTGGCACTCAAATACTCGATGAAGCACAAACCAACAACACGTGGATCAATTGTCCGGAAACATCTTTCCACCCTCAGAATTGATGCACCGATAGCCCCATCTGTGCATAAAACCCCACCAAACTATCACCACAGGTCAAATAAGAACTGTGCAGATAATGTTACAGAGGCAAGTTTCCTATATGAGGATTGGGGATACTTTGCGGGACTTGGCGAATGCCAACTTAATCATTTGGGTTAGTTTACGTGCCAGTTGCTTTGGCCCTTGCACATTGTTAATTCCGTCCCCCTGGAACCGGCGGCGACTGCCCACGAGGCCGAAGCAGCCCACAAGGCCCTTCCTCTCTATCACAGTAGGTGCTGAGTTCTCTGCTGGCCTCTCTTTGCAGATGTCTGTGCTCTCTTTCGAGAGGGATGGGGTTTGCATCTGATACAAGACTCAGGACCTCGACTGAAGGATGCGGGTTGCGACCTATGCCCAAGATTTCCTTCAACATTTCCGCGTTCCTATAGTGACCCTTTCCACCATGCAGAGTGTGCCCATAACCCTCCGGCAGGATTATCACGGGTCGCTGCCAGGAGTTCGCTGTAACACTTGCCAACTGAC
>JBBPUH010000307.1:0-13821 GCA_038094555.1 Boletus aff. phaeocephalus
GTAACATAGCAACCATCAATAGCTATCAAATTCCTATGTTACATATGATATAATGGTTGTTAAATATAGGGTCAAATAAGTGTCCCAATGACATGTCATTTTGAAATGCTTGTACCTCACTCCCATGTCAACCAAATTACATAAACCAGAGATGTTTCATAATGCCAAGAGCATGTACCTTCATCCATCCTGCAAGTACTTTACCTAATTCACTCTTGTTCTTCTATTATTTTCCAATTTTTCCAAAATCACTAAACATTGGGACACTTTTTTGAGCCACTGTATCAACTTTTTTCCAGATGCCTCTTGTCATGTTGTTGGTACTAGGACACCAGGGTCATTTAACTTTGAACCAGTTGGACAGTCAACAATCATCCCCACAAACCAAACTATATGTGCTTTTCATACATTCATCTTCATTATGTTCACCATATGGATGTACAGACTCCTACTCAACATGAATATAACCAGTAGCTTCAAATCCAGTCTCTTCAAGCAACCATTTTACAGCTTCAAGCTGATAACCAGGTATTGAAAATAGCAAAAACAACATACAGGTAAGTTGTGTGTATTTTTTGGCACATATAGTATGCTGCTTAGGACCACCAACCCAAAGGAATACATACAGTGACTCCAAAAACTGTTCCAATAACTCACTCCAATACAGTGTCCAAAGGGCCCTGCAACCACCCGTGGGAATTTAGTCTAGCTTTGGTAAGACCAAATAACGTACAAACAATCAGCTACAAATTGGTCCCTGGATCATGTGATTTGGCTTAGGGGTCATAAAGATATGGCCATTTCAAAACAGCTATACCATTGGAACAGTTTTTGAACTTTCAACAAAATTAGAATATTTGGTATAGATTAGTACTTGGTACTGTATATCCTCCTTTGGCTTTAATCACAGCCTGAACCCTCCTTGGCATGCTTTCAATCAATTTCTGATACTCTTCAACTGGTATCTCCTCCCACACCACCTGAATCCTCTCCCATAATTCCAGTACTCCATTAGGAGGGTTTTTATACTCTGCCAGCCTCCTTTTCAAGTAACCCCAGAGATGCTCAATGGAATTTATATCAGGAGACTGTGCAGGCCACACCATGGTCTGAAATTCCTGCTCTTCCAGCTGTTCTCTCACCTTTTTGCAAGTATGCTTGAGGTCATTGTCTTGCTACAAGATGGTATAAGGTGGGTCAAGACTATAATACTGCAAAGTATTAAGTAGGTCATCCTTCAGAATTAGAAGGTAAAGGTCCACATCCATTATACCATCAATCTTGGCAGCATAGCCAACTTCCTGCCAAATCATACACCCCCATACCATCACAGAACCTTTTCCAAATTTGAATGTTCCTTGGACTAGCCTATTACTAAGCCTCTCACCTGCTCTTTTCCATGCCCATTTGTGCCCATTTGATCCTCTGCAGTTGATTTTGGTCTCATCAAACCATATAACCCACTTCTAGTCCTTTTCAATCCAATCCTTATAAGCAATAGCAAAATCCATATGAGCTTTGTAATGCCCAGTAGAGAGTAGGAGATGTTTGGACTTGACAACAGCTTTCATTCCAGACTTTTTCAAGTGATGGCAAACAGTATTGGGATGGAGGGGCTGGTTGATGATATTCAAGAGTGCTTTGGTCACCTGAACAGCATTCTCTACCTTTTGAATGGTGATTAATCAAATGGCATAGTAAACATTGGCAGAGGAAAGCTTGAATGGGTGACCTCCAATAGACTTTTGAAGGTCAAAATGCTTCTTGAAATGAAGTCTGGATATGGTAGCAATGCCAACACCAGTTCTAGATGAAATGGAGCACAATGAATGACCAGCATCAAGCTAAGAAAGAATGATATTTTCTTAAGTGGCAGAGAGAGATTGCATGATGATAGTGGTAGAAAGTAAAGAGGCATGGGAATGATTTTGAACTTAGACATGATGTTTATATGTGTATCTTTGTTTGTAGTACCAAATAGTAACAAATAATCTATAATATCATAGTAATCTCATATTCTATATCAAAAGTCCAAAAACTGTTCCAATGGTATAGCTGTTTTGAAATGGTTATATCTTTATGACCCCTGAGCCACATCACATAATCCAGGGACAGATTTGTAGCTGATTGTTTGTATGTTATTTGGTCTCACCAAAGCTAGACCAAATTCCCACAGGTGGTTGCAGAGCACTTTGGACACTGCACCATCACTGTGCTCCTGGATTTCCCTCTTAGGATTCCTCCCTTCATTCATGCCATTTCCAGTTGTCTAACTGCAGGTTTCACCTCTGGATGTTCTCCTGTTGGCACCTCTCTGGACTTCTTTGGCAACTCCTGTTTCATTTTGTGCCGTTCTCTGCACTCTCTGGATTTCCTCGCTCTGGATTTCCAACCTCCTTGCCACCCCATCCACTCCTCAGTCGTTGACACTCCCTTATTAAGGGGAGGATAAGGACTTCATCCTCCAAGCTCCATCTCCAATCTCTCATGACCCATCCCTCTGGTTTCTCTCCTGATCATTTAAGTGTCAAATGCCATCACTGTTGTAAACATCCCTAACCCAGATAGTATCACTTTATCAGCCTCTGACATCCATTCCCAGACTTTCAGACCTCCTCACCAGATCTCCATACATCCATGATTGGACCTCTTATTCACTCACTTGGACATTACCCCATTGACTCTCTCATTCTTTCTGTCAACCTCTGACCTCATCAGATGGATTGCTCTCTCATCATGATACCCCTCATGATCATCGAAAGACTTTCACACCTCTGTTCATTCCCCACTGGTTTACTAACATCTTCAAAGTTGCTTCCGCATTTCTGGACTTTGTCACCAGTACCTAGACCATTGTTCTTCAAGTCAGATTGTCTGCTATTCCAAGGCCTTTTCCCATGCCTCCAGACTTTCCAACTCCAGACTTACCTATTGGTTTTTGAACCTTCCCCCATTTACTTTAGGTCCTCCTATTCATTCCTCAGGTCTTGCATCACCCTTAGACCTTGTCTCTGTCACATCAAGGACTTTCCATCAAGATCATTTGTTGGAAATGCTTCTTGCATCTTAAGACATCCTCTTTGTTGGTCATCCGCTCCTTCAAGGCTTTTTTGTCAGGGTGGTGCTCCTGAGGTGAATGGAAGGGAAGATATCTTCTCCTGGGGGATGTCTGATGGAAGTCTGGAGGATAGGGGTTATTTCCGGAACTTCAGGATGAAGTCTGGAAACAGGTCATCTGGAGTTGAACTGGGGTGGAGTGAAGTATGGAGGAGGTGAGGACATTGGCGCAGGACTTATGTGTTGTGTTCTTGCCAGTTTCCAGTCCAAAGTTCCTAGAAGTGGAGTGCATTGGAGGTGCTTGGAGCATATTAAACAGTGTTCAGCAGTGATCACAAGTAGAATGAATGGGGAAAATGGTCCAGAAATGACGCAAGAGGGTAGATTTCTTTCAAAAAGGTGCCAAAATTGCCAGAAATGAGTCCAGAACGATGTGAAAAGGCCACCTTTTACCCATAAGAGAGTAGAAGGAGGGTGAAGATGGGCAGAAAATGTGCTGGAGCACAACAGAGGTGCATGGAAGTGTGGGCAGAGGTGTGCGAGAATGCACAGAAAAGTCATTTGGAGATTGGCATGGCAGAAGCAGAGGTGACAGAGCATCCAGGAATTGAAGACAAGGCAATGAAAAGGGGATGAGAGTGGATGTATAGGTGGAAGAGTGATCTGAAAATGTCAATAATGTCAGGGAACAGACAGAGGACCAGAGGATGAACAGGTGGACTTGAGTGAATGAGTCCAGAGCTGGCAAAATTGGAGTTGGTGATGGAAATTCTGGAGTTGGAGGAGCCAGTGGGGATGAACAGGAGTGTCTCAAATTGCATATGGAGATGAAAACCTTCATCAACTGGCAGTCAGAGGTCATTCATGATATGGTGAGATGAGGTCCAGGAAGTGACAAAGGACCAAAAGGGGATGGAGGGGAGATCTTGAGGGACAAAGATCTGAGGACTATAATGAACAAGTCCAGGTATTGGCAAAGAGTCTGGAGGTGCAGGAAAAAGCCTCGGAAGAGTGGATGACCAATGAAGAGGGTGTCTCAAGATGTGAGGAGCATTTCCAACAAATGATCTTGATAGGAAATACTTGATATGGTAGGGATGAGGTCTAAGGGTGACGAAAGACCTAAAAGAATGAACGGGGGGACCTAGATGAGTGGAGGAAAGTCCAAGGAGCAATGGGTAAGTCCAGGGTTGGAAGGTTTGGAGGTGCAGGAAGAAGCCTCAGAATAGTGGACAAACCAACTTGAAGGACAAATGGTCTGGATACTGGTGACAAAGTCCGGAAATGTGGAAGCAAATTTGGAGTTGTCAGTAAATCAATGGGGATGAACGAGGGTGTGAAAGTCTTTTGACAATCACAAGGGGTGCCACAATGGAAGTATAATCCACTTGATGAGGATCAGAGGTTGACAGAAAGGAGAAGGAACCAAAAGGTAATGTCCGAGTGAGCAAATGAGAAGTCTAGTCATGGATGTAGGAGATCTGGTGAGGAGGTCTGAAAGTCTGGGAATGGATGTCAGAGGCTGATAAAGTGATACTATCTAGGTTAGGGATGTTCACAACAGCGATGGCATTTGAAACTTAAACGATCAGGAGAGAAACCAGAGGGATGGATCATGAGAGATTGGAAATGGAGCTTGGAGGATGAAGTCCTTATCCTCCCCTTAATAAGGGAGTGTCAACGACTGAGGAGTGGATGGGGTGGCAAGGAGGTTGGAAATCCAGAGTGAGGAAATCCAAAGAGCACAGAGAACGGCACAAAATGAAACAGGAGTTGCCAAAGAAGTCCAGAGAGGTGCCAACAGAAGGATATCCGGAGGTGAAACCTGTGGTTAGACAAATGGAAATGGCATGAACAAAGGAAGGAATCCTGAAAGGGGAATCCAGGAGCACAGTGATGGCACAGGTAAAAGGTAAAAACTAAAAAACAGGGTTTAGGGAAGAGGGGAGCCAACCTGATGAATTCTTCATCCGGACTTAGAAACTCTGGAGTGGAGAGCAACAGAGAAGTCAGGAGGAAGGAGGTGGAATGGAGGAGGACCAAGCACAGCCCAAGAACCATATAATGCAACGAATGTGCAACAGGAGGGTGGCATTGAAGTCCAGGAATGCTCCAAAGGCATTTCCAGGTTGTGTATAAAGACACAGGTGTGCACGAAGCACGGGTGTACCACAAGGATACCAAAGGTGATGGTGAGACAGAGTTGGGACTGGAGCTGTCGCAATGATGCTGGTACCTATGTCTCGGTGTCAGACTGACATTGGGGGGTTGGCATTCTTTTCACAGAAGCTTGAATAGTGCTACCTATTTCCTACTCTGATAAACAGATCAAAAAATGGATTGGTTAGCGATTCCAATGCTAGTTATGTCTGGAATCCAACAAGGAGTGACCAAGAAGATCCAGAGATGGAATTGCCTGTGAGGAATGTGGAAGCTGAGGATGGGGGAATCAGGAGGTGTTAGAAAAGAGATGAGGAAGGGGTGTTCCACTGGAGAATTGATAGGTATGGTAGAATGGGTGAAGTGGGTTCGTGTTAGTCCAGAGGTACTCTGGATGGAGTTCCAGACATAGGAAGGATATGAGAAGGGGCTTTAAGGGGAAACAAAGGGGAAGACCATAGAACAGGTGATCTTCAGGGAACAAGCAGAACAGCTCATTCAGGAGTGTCTTGGGTTGACAGAGATCATAGTGTGCGAATGCACGAAGTTCAGAGTTGGAAGTGATTCTGATGTCAAAGTTTGTCAGATAATGTTGCTAAATGCCAGACTTGACAGAGTACATCAGCAACAACATGACCTTTAGAACGAAGGTGTTCAAACCGAGGGAACTTGAACTGAGGTGCAGGAAGACACTAAAATGGAGGTGAGAAGGACGAATGTTCAACTCAGGGAGATCCATCTGAAGGACAGATCAAGGAATGGAGATGAGGGCAGAGTAGCCCTTGGAGGGATGGAGTTGAGGTGGACAATCACCAGGAAAGTCCAGAATGTGATTGCAATGTGGAGAGCCTGGCTGGGCAAATCCGTCATTGGGAATCACAAGGGGGTTCAGAGATTCTGAGAGGTTTCTGAAAGATGGAGGGTGTTGTGTAGACATGACAGAAGTCATAAGATAGAAATGACTGGCAAGATTAGTTTGAATATACTGTCAGGGTGGTGCTCCTGAGGTGGATGGAAGGGAAGATATCTTCTCCTGGGGGATGTCCAATGGAAGTCCAGAGGATAGGAGTTATTTCTGGGACTTCAGGACAAAGTCCAGAAACAGGTCATCCAGAGTTGAACTGGGGTGAAGTGGAGTACAGAGGAGGTGAGGACATTGGTGCAGGACTTATGTGTCATGCCCTTGCCAGTTTCTGGTCCTCATATTTCAGAAGTCGGGAATAATAAGATGGAAGAGGCTTCAAGGATAAGGAGAAGAGAATGGTAGATGATATTAGACAATAATGAACATACACAATGACATACAATATTTGAACTAGAGAACTACATAGGAGGTACAAGAGGTTATATACTGGATGTCTGGTAGAACTCCAGACCAGAGATTGGTAAGTGAAAGTCCTAAGCAAAGGCAATGTATACAGAGATGAATAATATGGAAGTCAGAGAATAATGGAAACTGAGAAATCTGACTAAGAGAATAATATAGACTTCCGAGTGTGAACTAGAACAAAAGGAGATGAATATAAGAGGAAGCGTCTGGAGTGCCAACTCCAAGATGGTCTGGACCTAAGGACCAATATGTCATCTGGAACTCTGGAGATGTCTGGAGATAGACTTCACAGAAAATCAGTGATGTGACATTTTTCCCACACCTCCAGACATTTCACCAACACCCAGACTTGTTTATTACAGCCCCCAAACCTTTGTTCCTCAAGGTCTCCCCTTCATTTCCTTCTCGGTCCTTCATCACCTCTGGACTCTGTCTCATTGTATTGCAAATGTCCTCCAACCTCTGGTTGTTGAGCATTTTCATCATTTATTTGCAATTTGAGACCCCCCTGTTTATCCTTGCTGGCTCCTCTAACTCTGGACTTTCCATTATGTAGCTCCAATTTTGCCAGCTCTGGGCTCATTCACTCAAGTCCACCTGTTCATCCCCTGGTCCTCTGTCCATTTTTGACATTATTGATGCTTCCAGATCACTCTTCCAGCCCATGCATCCACCCTTGTCCTCTTTTCATTGCCTCATCCTTGATATCCAAATGCTCTATTATCTTCATCTTCTGCCATTCCAATCTCCGAACAACATTTCTGTGTGTTTTCACACACCTCTGTTTACACTTTTGTGCACCTTCATTGTGCTCCAGCACATTTTCATCCATTTTTGCCCTCCTTTTATTTCTTCATGGGTAAAAGTTGATTATTTCATATTGTTCTGGACTCTTTTCTGGCATTTTCGGCGCCATTTTGGAAGAAACCTACCCCTCATGCATCATTCCTGGACCATTTTCCCTGTTCATTCTGCTCATGATCACTGCTGAACATTGTTTAGTATGCTCTGAGCACCTCCAATGTGTCCATTCTCTAGAATCTTTTTTTTTTCAGACTTCCTTATTAAGGGAAGGATAAGAACTCTGCTCACAACTATTCCAATCATTATTTAGGTCTTTTTGACTCTAGCAAAGCTTGCGTAGTCCCTCCAAGTTCACATCCAGTTGATTCACTCAAGATCTCATCTCCAAGCATCTCCATTATAATCTTGGCCCCAAAGAAATAATCCTAGCGCATCACCCAATCATTCATTCCTATATCATCCCATTATCTAGATGTACCATGAAGACCATTTCTGTCTTCTATATCAAAATCTTGACACATCACCCCTCTCCCCATTCCAACTCTGTTAGTCACGACCAGATTAGTCAGTCACACTCTGGACATCATCTCTGATGTTCCTCTGTCATCTCCACTTCTTGGAATCTCCAGACTGACAATAATTGGCTGAAGTGAAGCATACACCTCACTTAAGTTGACTCTTTTTCCTTGCAGGTTCTTTTCCAGGTTCCGACACTTCTGTACTTGACTCCTTGAGTTTCCTTGACACTCTGTCATCTCCAGTCGGAGCCCCTCGATTCCCTACACCCCCACCTTACAGTGAGCAACAAAACTGTTGCAATAACTAATCTTAATACAATACATGAAGTGCCCTGCATTCACCTGCGGGAATCTTGCTTAGATTTGGTGGGACCCAAAAATATACATACTCCTGGCTACAAAATGGTCCCTGGGTCATGTGATTTGGCCTAGTGGCTGTAGAGATATTGCCATTTTAAGTCACTCATGTCATTGCAACAGTTTTGTTGCTGATATTAAGGGTATTGCAAATTAGTATGAAATATATTCTCTTTTGGACTTGATGACCTCCTGAACCCCCCTAGGCATACTCTCAATCAATCTCTGACACTCCTCCACTCCAATTTTATATCACTCTACCTAAATCCTCTTCCAATGTTCCAATACTCCTTTGGATAGCTTAGGATATTTTGCTAGCCTTCTCTTGAGGAAAAATCATAAATACTCTATGGAATTAAGGTCTGGTGACTAAGCAGGATATACCATGACCTCAAACCCATGCTCCTAAAACCACTTCCTAGCCAACCTACTAGTATGTTTGAGTTCATTATCTTATTGAAAGATAATATCCTCTGTAGACCATTCATAATAATTTAGGATTTGTTGAAGTTCATTCTCCAAGATTTGCACATAGAGATTAGCATCCATCCTACCATCAATCTTGCAAGCCATTCCAACTCCTTCTCAAGTCATACAGCCCCATAACATCCTGATCCTCCCCCTCCAAATTTGATAGTACCTTGTACAAGTCTGTTACTGAGGCCTTTCCCTGCCTTTTTCCAAGCTCATTTCCTGCCATCTGATCCAATGTGATTTAATTTGGTCTCATCTGACCATATAACTCACTTCCAGTCCTTGATAGTCCAGTCCTGATGACTTAAAGCAAAATCCAGTTATCCTCTCTTATGCCATTTGGAGAGAAGAGGGTGTTTTTGCTTTACCATAGCCTTCATACCAGCTTTCTTCAAGTGATAATGAATGGTTTGTGGGAAGATGGAATAGTTCTTGACATCCTGAAGAGTCTTGGTAATCTGGACAGCATTTTCACCTTTACCAATATCAAAAAGTCAAATAGTATATTGCATATCAGTAGGGGAAATGATGGATGGACAACCATCGGAGGCTTTGGGAATGTTGGGATAGTGTTTGGTGTGAATATGGCTGATGGTGGGGTAATGAAAGCCAGTAGAGATAGAGTTTTGACAAATTGATTGACCAGAATTCAAAAAAACAATGATCTGATTAACTTGGTCAACAAAAAGTGATTTCATGGTAAATGAAGTGGTGAAAGTGATGGTGTTTGGGTGTATTTACATCATGTTGAAGTATTTATGCATCACATGACTCATTGCTGGGATAATATCTTACTGCAAGATATAATTTGTAGATTTAAATAGATTAGCAACAAAACTGTTGCAATAACATGAGTGATTTAAAATGGCAATATCTCTACAGCCACTAGGCCAAATCACATGACCCAGGGACCATTTTGTAGCCAGGAGTATGTATATTATTTGGTCCCACCAAATCTAAGCACGATTCCCACAGGTGACTATAGGGTGCTTTATGCACTGTATCGAGATTAGTTATTGCAACAGTTTTGTTGCTCACTGTATGTCTCTGTCATGATTCTGTTTTATGACCTTACACTACATTTCCTCCATCCCCTCTGTTTCTGTCTCAGTTTCTCTTTGCTTTCCATCTTCTTTGATTTCTCTATTATCATAGATTTCTCTCTCTGGTATATACTCCTCATCTCTGATATTTTCTCCATTTCACTCTGTTTCCATTTTCTTCATTTACTCTTATAAAAACAAGAAAAGACAAAAAAAAACAAGTAAATAATCATATCTACTGTTCCTTTTCTTCTTCTCTGTTTCCCTCCACCTCTGACCCTTCTCTGTCTTCATCTGTCTCATCTCCACCTTCCTCCATTCCAACTCCAATCTCCATCTTCTTGACCTCCAACAACTCTATCTGGACTTGTGTGTCCTCTCAATGTCCCCTCCTCAAGTTCTTCCTTAATCCCCTTATCTCTCTGACCATTTCCTTCAAAATCACCATCATCTCCCATGCAACTCCCACCATCTCCAGGTCTCTGACCTTCTGAGACAGCCCTGCCAGGATTTCAACATATGTGTGATTCACTTTCTTCCTCTGTTCCCCCCATCATGGCAACTGTTCCTTGTCACAACTCCTCTGGCATGTTATGTGTGCTTTCACACACTCTCCACATACCTTCCCTTTCATTTCTTGGGCAGGCTCCATGCATATCAAGCACTTCTTCTTGCAGTGCTGACACTTCTCTGTTGCCACCTTGTGGCTACTCTGGCCCCTTTCTGGCTCCTCATTGTCACTACTATCATCCTCTGATGAAAATTTGATCAGATTTGACTATTCCTGTTAGCATGAAACTAATTTAATAACAATTGGACACTCACTGGTTCTCCAACCTGTCCTTTGCCCTTCTCTTTCTTTCTCTGGCCTCATGCTCCTCCCTGGTGTGCTTCTCTACCAACCTCTGATGTGTTTCCTTGATATTCTGCTGGTGCTCCTCCTCTTCACATCTTCTCCACTCCTCCTCTTTACACCTTCTCTGCTCCTCCTCTTTACACCTTCTCCACTCCTTCTCTTTGCACCTTCTCTGCTCCTCCTTTTTGCACCTTCTCCACTCTTCCTCTTTGCACCTTCTCCACTCCTCCTCTTTGCATTGCCTCTGCTCTTCTTCTTCCTTGTGCATTCTCACACACCTCCAATGCTCCACCACCTTTGGATTCCACAACTCCTCATTGTTGTTATTGCACTCCTTGAGGTGTTTGTCAGGCCAGGACTTGATGTTGTTGGTATCAGACATCATGAAGAAGATTCAAGGTAAACAAGGGTTAAACTCTGTGTGACCTTGTTTTATATAAATTCATTTCAAACTCTACTTGTTAATTGCAATGTGTCACATCGCGCTTCAGGCTCTGGCATGAATCAACAATGCACTCCAAAAAACTCCATTCCAAAATCTCCACTTGATCCACACAAGTCAAGACCCATTCAGACCCACCTCCTCACCTATTGGCCTCAAGAGCTTGGCCTTAATGGGGGGGGCACTGTCATATCCATGTCAAACCCCTATTTCTGACCATCTCCGATCATTGTCATTCAACTCCAGTCATCTCCATTGAACTTCTTTGCTTGAGTTCAATCCCAGTCCACCAAGCATTCCAGACTTGCCTTGGAGTTCCTCCACCTTCCGGACTTCCCTTCTTGTATATTCTCCATTTGTTCTAGCTCTGTTCTCATCATCCTAACACTCCTGCTTATTCAGGATGTGTCTTCAGCATGTACATTCCATGTTCCATCTTATTCATCCTAGTGTACATTGCCTCCTTACCTCTTAGTTATCTCTGGTCCAGATTTACTCTGGACATCTTAGGACTTTGTATATAATCTCTGTACTTTCTCCTATACTCCTCAGTTTGAATATTGTATGTCATTGTATAAGTTCATTATTGTCCAATATCATCTACCCTTCTCTTCTCCTTGTCTTCGAATCCTCTCCCATCTTATCATCCCCAATCTCTGAAATATGAGGACCAGAAATTGGCAAGGGTGCAACACATAAGTCTTGTGCTGATGTCCTCACCTCCTCCATGCTCTGCTCCACCCCAGTTCAACTCCAGATGTTCCATTTCTGGACTTTGTCCTGAAGTCCCAGAAATAACCCCTATCCTCTGGACTTCCATCAGACATCCCCCAGGAGAAGATACCTTCCTTCCATCCACCTTAGGAGCACCATTCTGATGAGCATCTAAAAAATGCCATCTTCAATTCTCCTGCACTCTGGCACCTGGATTATGAATCTGACTGGGAAATCATCCTGGTCATCGATACATCCATGATTACAGTTGGGTATATCCTCTCATAGGAAGGTGACAATGGCAGGTGCTACCCTAATCACTTTGATTCCATCAGCTTGACAGAGGTTGAGAGTCATTATTTCCAGGCCAAATTGGAATTGTATGAACTTTTCTGGGCTCTCTGTGCTATCCATGTTTTCATTTTTGGTGTTTCTAACTTCACAGTGGAGATGAATGCAAAGTCTGTCAAGGAGATGATCAATAACCCCAATCCTCAACCCAATGTGACCATCAACTGGTGGATTGCAGGTATTTTGTTACAGTGGCTCAAAAAAGTATCCCAATGTTGAGTGATTTTGAAAAGATTGAAAGATTATAGAGGAACAAGAATGAATTAGGTAAAGTACTTGCAGGATGGATGAATGTATGTACTCTTGGCATTATGAAACATCTATGGGTTATGTAATTTGGTTGCCAAGGGAGTGAGGTACAAGCATTTCAAAATGATATATGATTGGGATGCTTATTTGACCTTATATCTAACAATCATTATATCATATATATATATAACATAGGATTTTGATAGCTATTGATGGTTTCTATGTTACCAAGCTGTGTAATTAGGTAAGTGACATAACTCCAAGTGATGTAAACACCCTATGTTCCACTTCAATTAACCTTACCACATTATAAAGTCCATTACTACTTCTATTAAAGCTAAAAATCTTATTCTCTCTGAATTTGGCTATTTTGCCAGACAAATTGCATCCAAGACCAGTCTAAGAAAGTCCACTGTGGCTAGGGCCATCAAGAGAATCTTTAGAAAAAAAGAATATTGGGTTAAAACATTTTTTCAAGCTTTCTTTTCTTAACAAGAGAAGTATTGCTTCTAGTATTATTACTGGAAAAGTTGACAATGCTGTTCAAGCCATCAATCTTATCAACCCTGCCTCTGCCTCTTCTATCTCTGTCCAAACTGTTTGCAATGTTCTCAAGACTACATCTTTAAAGGCAGTAATCAAAAAAAGAAGCTTCTTTTGTCTATCAAGTATAGAAAGAGTGGTTGGATTGTGCTTTCAAATACAATAATGGCTGTGGGAAACTATATAGACTATAGTTATTTTGTCAGATGAGACAAATACCAGTAGGATTTGGTCAAATGAAAGGATATATATGTAGAAAAAAATATGAGTCTATATAAAACAAAAAAATTTAGGAAATAGTAAAGTCAGAAGGAAATTTCTTGATGGTTTGAGAATTTATAAGTTGGGATGGAGTTGGGATAGTTGTAGTGGCAGAGGGAAGAATGGATACTAGGTAGGATGTTTCCATTTTCAAGACAATCTGCTTTCTAGTATGAAAACTTTTATAATTTCTAAAGCAAGTATTATCTTTTAATAAGATAATGGCTCAAAACACTTCTTTAAAATGGTTCAAAACTTGACTTGGCCATAGTATATTTCCCTAGACCAGTTTTGGATATAATCTGTCTGACTAGAAAGCCAAATTTAGAAAGAATAAGAATATAGACTTTAATAAAGATAATAATAGATATTATTGTATAGTACACTCAATTAAAGTAGGAAATAGGATGTTTACATTGCTTGTAATCATGTTACTTACATAATTACACAGCTTGGTAACATAGCAACCATCAACAGCTATAAAAATCCTATGTTACATATGATATAATGATTGTTAAATATAAGGTCAAATAAATGTCCCAATAATATGTCATTTTGAAATGCTTGTACCTCACTCCCTTGGCAACCAAATTACATAACCCATAGATGTTTCATAATGCCAAGAGTACATACTTTTATCCATCCTGCAAGTACTTTACCTG
>JBBPUH010000308.1:0-13821 GCA_038094555.1 Boletus aff. phaeocephalus
TTTAAAATGGCAATATCTCTACAGCCACCAGGCCAAATCACATGACCCAGGGACCATTTTGTAGCCAAGAGTATGTATAATATTTGGTCACACCAAGTCTAAGTGAAATTCCCACAGGTGAATGTGGGACACTTCATGCACTATATCAAGGTTAGTTATTGCAACAGTTTTGTTGCTCATTGTACAACAGTCTGTAACTGGGATAATATGTTCTGGCCCCGCATAGGCTTCTCCAATACAGACATGTTAGATGCAAGCCAGGGTGATCAAAGACTTTGGTACAAAGTGACCACAATATGTGCATATGGAGGAATAATGAAACCGTTGGATGGATACATGGATGCAGACGGCAGTATGGCCAAGGACCGCAAAGCCATATTGGGATATGCATTTTTGATCGACAGCAGTGCTGTGTCCTGGACATCAAAGAAACAAGAGATCGTCTCACTCTCGATGACCAAGAGCAAGTATGTCACCACAATGCACACCACAAAAAAAGCACTGTGGCTGTGCTCTTTCATCAGTGAAGTCCTTGCTCCCCTCAACACGCCCATTATATTGTTTTCAGACAACCAGTCTGCCATCACACTTGCTAAAGACCATCAATATCACACTCATACCAAACATATCGACATCCATTTTCATTTCATCTGCTGGGTAATTGACAATGGCAAAATTCGACTTGTATTCTGCCCTACAAACAACATGGTTGCTGACTCTCTCATGAAAGTGCTCCCATCCCCAAAGGTCAAGCACTTCGCCACCGAACTTGGACTGCACACGGCTTGAGGGGAAGTGTTGGAATAAGCAATCATGCATGCAGCCATGACGTCAGCCTGACTCCATTGCCAGTGTGCATGCGGCACGCACCTGCTCCATTCTTGTGTACATCATTTATATTGTGCATACATAGCTTTAGACTGTCCTCTTCATATGGATCTTTTCATGTACTAAATGATTTGTCAGTCCTGTACTTGGATCTACCTAGATCTTTTTATCTCCTTTGAGTACTATACAGTTTACTTTGTATATAAGATTCTCGTTTTATGACGAACACCTTAGTCCGTTGTCCACAACGACTGAGTTTTCCATCTCTTGATAGGTAATTATCCCAATATAGTCTGTTGTCCACAACGACTGAGTTTTCCATCTCTCAATAGCCACTGCACATTATCTCACCCCTATTTGCCATCAAACTCTTACAACTAGGACAAAAGGAGAATATATAGAATAGGAAGTCTGGAAGGTGGAGGAACTCTGATGCAAGTCTGGAATGATTGTTGGACCAGGGTTGAACTCCTGCAGAGGAATTCAATAGAGATGACTGGAGTTGAATGACAGCAATTGGAGATGGTCAGAAATAGGGGTTTGACATGGATATGACACTTGTGGATTTGGCAATTGTCCATCACAATAACAGAATTGCAGCTAGGGTAAGGTTGCATGTGGTCAAGAAGTCCAGTGATAAATTCAGTAAAGGTCTCCATACAGAAAGAGCCTCCAAGCATGCTACAGTGCAGGATACCTTCCAAGGAAAGTTCAGGAAGAACTGAATAATTTTATTATGATCAGTGTGATATATATCAAAAAGAATGTATAAATACTGTCAGCCCCATACAAAAAAAGGCTTTTCATTGTGCCTGAGTTCCTCTGATTGACCATGCACAGCCATGATATATTATTCAGCAATCAACAAAGCTCTTGTCAACAAAGACAAGTTGCTCCATTGAGTAGGTGCCTATGTGAGATATTCAATATGCTTTTGCACTGAGCATTCTGCTGCAACACATATGATCTAAAAATGCACAAGTGTCAAAATAAAGTATAGGAGTCACAGCATGACTTACCTTCTTCATTGTGAAGCCATATCTGCTGAGTGTTCTCCACACAGTCAACTGTGAAACCTCAACACCACAGGTTTCTTGTAACATTTCTCAAAGTTCATCAAAGTAAAGATCAGGGGTTTTCTGCATGGTACCAAGAAGAAACTGCAGTAACAAGCCTATTAGTTATTGAGGTATGCTACAACACCAAAAATGACCCATACCTCAATATTGACATCACTAAGGTGTCTCTTCCCAACTCTCTCCTTTTGGGACTACATCTTCCCCTAGGTTGGGGACAGTCCCATATTGATGAAAGTGAGCAAGAATATCTTTGACAGACCAAGGAGAGACATTTAAACACATGGCAATCTGTTCAACATCCAGAAAACCTGCAAGCCAAACAATGGCCCACTGTATTTTGGGAAGGGTTTGGTGACCCCATGGCATGGCTACCACGCAGGTTTTGAGCCTTGAATCAGATCACCGAGAGGAAAACTCACCACAGATAGAATCCCAAGATCCCAAGATTTCAGTATTTCAAAAACTCAGCCTTCTGACTTCGGTCCTGCCAGAAACTGTTCTCTTGGACCATCTGAGTTGATTCCATTCTTTGGAGTCGAATTCCGAGCAGTCGTTGAGAAGATATGGGGGAGACAAGTTGGGGGTGCGTTTTGTTACGTAATTTACCTACGGTGCAAACTTGCGTGAAAAAGACAGTAAACCCCACTATGGACATACTCAAAATATTTTATCTTGAAATCCTGTTTTCGGTTATATTCTGTGGCCCTCACAATTTAGGAATTCCCCGTGTGTCAATAAGGTTTGCCAGCCAGCCTCCAGGCAGCACTGGGCCACTTTAAATTCAAGTGCTGTGAAGCACCAGGCAGAATGTATCATGACCTCTGCTCCTCACACTGTCTACTCTAGATGCCTACCCGGGGCTTATGGGTGTCCACTATGGACCCCAGAACTCAAGACCCAGCTCCGCGACAATTATCAACAAGAAGGATTGAAAATTGGTGACGTCGGTATTGTCTCGCCCAACGACGGAAGCTTTGACGTGCTGTTCAACATTACACTCCCGCGCAACGAGCAGCCGTATCCTGGACTCGTCCGAGAGGATTTTACGCCCATTGTACTAGATCCGGAAGCCGACTTCGCCACCCAACCTCGTGCAGTGTCTGCTCATGGTGTCGTCTCGAGCGAATCCGTGGAACTGACATCCTATAAGATCTATAATCGCGACCAAAAGCCACCAAGGTATGCCACTCACAAATGAGACTCAGTGAAGTCTGAAGTGGACTGAAGCTACTGAAGGGCCGATTACGAGTTCAACCTTTCTACAGAAGACGGTGCAGTCCTCATTCTACCAGAAGGTGCTCAAAGCTGTGACTTAGTAAACGAGAAACGGTTCCTAGATGAATCGATTCGACATGGAATTGATTGGTACACATGTGCCACTGAAAGGGCTGGCCGCCTCATCAACAACAATTCCCTCTATCTCATCACTGGGTTTCATAAAACATGTTCATGGTCGCTTGGGGCAGCAGGACGGTGTAGTTCCAACCTTCAGGGTCGGCGTCATGTCCAGTTCAATGTCGAACAGATGCAACAAGACAGTGACCCAGCAGCAGCTTACATTTGGTCAGCCACACATGGTTTCACAGGACGTTCTGGGCCACTGTCCGAGATGCTGGACCGCGTTCCTGGTGGAAGAATTTGCCGTAGGGCCAATCAAACAGTCTTCATCCGCGGATTCAGAATCACGGTCAACAAGTTGCTATTCTGGAAAACAGTTTCTGTCGAGACCCGACAGGGTATGTTTGGAGGGCTTGGAACTTATGTAAACAACCTTCGGCGGGGCAGACTCGGAGACTCTACACAATCATCTAGTGCTATGAGTTTCACGGATAATATGGTGGAGCAAGATTCTTTGGAAGGTCGCAGTCAACTCTATGGGGATTCGTGCTTGACGATTGATCGTGTGCAAGATGTATCCCAGGTTCGTCTGTCATTGGTTTTCATGCACTCCGGTTCACTTTTACTTTGGTCTCTGACATAGACTTTCCATCCCGGTGACCTGATTAATCAGTATCTGCTAAAGAAGGTCCGTTTGATCATAGCACTCAATTAGACCCCAGTTTAATACATCTTATTAGGAGCCCCGTGCGACTATCGCGCTCACACATGATAGTCTATGGATTGAAATGCTTCGGATGGTTTGTTATCGACCCCATAATCTGTGCCGCACACCTCACCAGTATCAAATGATAGGGATTGCTCGAACTCACAGATTTCTCCCACGAGAGACTTCTCGGAGAGGCGCTATCGAAGAACTACCGGCTAATTGTTGAAGACGGTGAGTGCCCTATGCTTCGGTTCTCGGTTGACTGCTTGATGGTCACAGGTGCCGTATACCTTCAAAAAGGGTAGGTCCCTTTCTAGTGTTAGCTCGCATGTCGTGGTATATTTATGAATATCGTTAGTCATGTATTTGAAAGCCTACCCCACGAGCCCTCTGAATGCACGACGCAGTGTAGTGTCCTAATCGTGCGTTTAGCAGACCAACTGTGGTTTACTGACTGACCTGTCCGACAGGGTAGTGTATCAGCCCCCCGGGTTTCCGACCTTCATCTCGAGCGTGTAGAGGAGCAAGCAGAGGATGAAACACTTACGCCCAGAGAACCGTCACAGCGTCTATCTGTTGCCTCGAGTGCCGCAACACACACGAACGCGGACGGCGAAGCGATCATAACTGGTATGAAACACGCTTTTCTTTGCATTTTTCAGAGCTCGTTAGCGATAACTCAGGTATCCGAGTGACGGATGTCGCACTTGGCCTTACACGAGTCCCCGCTAGCTTTTACACCGTTGTGCGTCATGGTGGGCTGGAATGGAGGACAGAGAGTAAGTTTTTATCTGTGAATGACAACACCATCGGATGGGGTGGGCCAATCCCTATGTGAGTTATCTATCTCAGCGAACCGGGTTTGGTCCTAAAAGAGTTCGCAGACCGTCGGATCTGTCGGCCACCGTTTGTTTCGAGGTCTACACATCCATGGAATCCCAAACTACGGTACACGCTGGAGAGCGGTTGGGAAAGCTGACAATCACCATCGAACAATTATTGGATCGCAGTGAAGAAAATGCTGGTGAGTGGAATAGAGCTCTGGACATCAGTATGGCCATTCACATTATTGTAGCGTTTGCCCTTTCCCCGAAGGATGAGGACATCGTATCTCCGCGCTCATCGATTTTGGTGACTGTCGCTCAGTATCGGGGTCAGGGCTGCGATCAAGTTTCGAATCTTGAGTCATGTCGTACAACCAAGCAGGAGATATCCTTACGAGACACTTCTGACGTTCTAGACGTCGTGCATCCGGAAAGAGAACAAATGTCACGTGAGCGAGAGTCTCCCGCAACGGAATGCGAAGAGAACGGATCCTTAAGGTATCCATCTCACGACCCTACCCAGGATACCAACACTGTAAGAAAATCCATTTGTTTTGTGGGTTGGTCAAGTGAGACACTTTCAAAGCTGTCCGACTTGCGTGAGGGCGGCGAGGGCGGCCAAGCCGTTAAAAAATCGCTGAAGATAACTTACAGTAACCCTCCATTCCCGGTCGGCAGAAGAGTAGACGCGTCTGTATCCCAAGCCGAAAAACCGAATCGTCCGAAAAAACATCTTCAGGTAGGGAACAACTGGTCTAGATGGATTTATTAGATTCAGCCTCTGAAATCGGGTGCAGATCTTACCAGACAAGCCCCTACCAGCCCTTGCCCTTGACGAAGAGCGCGTGTCAGAGAACGCATCCGTAACACAGGAGCAACCTGGGGATACGTCTCCAGGGTGTCTATTCCTTGACCCTGCCCAGAGTGCTCATGCTGTAAGATTTTTTTTTTGTGAGGAATTTCTCAGCTCAAACTGATTTTCAAAGGTATCCAACTTGTGTGAGGATGGCGAGGGTGGCCAAGCCATCACAAGATCACAGATAGCATCCTTGTTGACCAATCAGCCTACGCAGAACGCAACTTACAGTGACCTAGGATTCAGTAAGAATAAAAACACTGATGTTGTATTGTGACCTCATCGTCTCTCGTAGAGTCTAACCCCAACGTTGTGGCCTTGGCGCTCCAACAAACAGATCGTACCATTGTTGTGCTGAAATCCAGATCCGATGATGCGCGAATATACTTTTCTCGGATACGGCACTTACATGGTGAAGCGAAAGAACGTTTATGGACCTTCATGGAGGGTGAATACGAAGGTTATGGACGCTTCTGTGAAGAGCAGTTCGGGTCATTTGAGAGGGAAGTGGAGAAACTTCGGCAGGAGCTGGACGTGTCAGCTTCTGAAATTGCCTTCCTCGAACAGGAGCTTGTGCAGGTCAGGCGCATGCATCGCGAAGAGATGCAACACGTGCTTGTCACCATAACTGCTCGGCTTCAGGAATATAAAGAGGTCCAGTGCATCCATGAAGCACAGGTGGAGGCCTTTCGAATGGAAAGCGAAAAACTCGCGCAACAAGTATCCACCTTCGCTTCTGAAAACGCCCTGCTCAAGATCCAGCTTGGAGGTCACCCTGCAGCAAGATCTGTCCCGTCGTCCGGTGAACCAGATGTTGTCGTCGTTGGTATCACCACTGTCATCTCCACGATTGTCGCTATCACCATCCGGATCGAGCAATGGAAGGACGCCGATGCGGGGAATGAAGGGCAGATCACTATCTCGGGGACGGATCTGGACCAGCTCTTGTCGGACCTGTCCAATACTTCCACCCACATGACCAAGCTTCAGCGGGATTATACTGAGGTATCCACTTCCATTCACACGGGGGACGCAGAGAAAGCTAGCACGATTGCCTCTCTTACCGCTGAAGTCACTCGGCTGAAAGGCGCCAAGGCTGGAGAGATCGTCACGTTGCGCCAAGACAATGAGAAACTCCAGGCCGATGTCTCTGCCGCTGCTTCTCGTGTTGCCGAGTTGGAACAGAGGAACGACGCGCTGTCTGCAGAGCTACGTTCCACGCGCGAGGAGCTGCGAATCAAGGTGTCATTGATGGAAACGATCACATCTCGCACCACCAAAATTAGCGAGCTGAAGCAGTCTAATGCCGAAAAGGCAGGACAGATTGCGACTCTATGTCAGGACAATGAGAAACTGCAGCGGGATTCTGCCTCTCAGATGGTAGAATTTCAGGGGAAATATGCTGCACAGTCTGAGGAGCTCAGCTGTGTTCAGAAGGAGCTCCGAGACAACAGGGCCCTCGTCGAGGAGAATGCTCGTACAATTGCTGAGCAACTGAACGCTGAACGGCGAGACAAAGACGAACTCCAGCAAGACCTTGCATCCCTCTCGTCCCAGGCCACCCTTCTCCAGGAGCGCTGTGACGGGCAATCGAATGAAATTGCCTCCCTTCGCGATAATCTTCAAACCAAGACGTCGCTGCTTGCAGACCAGGAGCACACCATTACCTCCATCACCACCGATCGTGACGGGGCGTGGCACAAGAACAGCGAACTAGAGCGGCAAGCTACGGACGCGTACGAGGATGCTGAGGAACGCCGCTGGAAACTCTCCGTCGCCTTGGAGGAAAAGTCGGATCTCCAAAAGCGACTTGACGCGCAGTCGATGGACCTTGAGAAACTCTATAACAAGCTTTGTCAATTCGGATTCTCTGTGAAGATGCCTGGTGCATTTGATGATATTGCACAGCAAATCGTTGATGCCTTGGAGGAGAAGGAGAAAGAGAAAGGGGACTTTCAGAAGTCACGTGAGGCACTGTCGAACCAGACACGTGTCCTCAGTGACGAACTTGCGCGGGAGAGGTCGCAGTACGCTTCTCTCGTCGACCAAGTGAACCAATTGAAAGCTACGGATGCAGACAAGACAGAGCAGATCGCAATTGCCACGACCCGATTAGCTGAGCTCCAAGGTCATTACGAGACGCAGTCGGAGGAGCTCGTTTCTATGAGGAACCAGGTCCAAGTGATGATTAGGGAGAGAGACCGCGACATTTCCACCCTTACCATGGAACGCGACCGGCTGAGGTCTACAGATACAGCGGAGGTAGAGCAAGTCGTGAAGCTGCGGCAAGAGTTGTCCACTTTTGTCTCTCGATTCATGGTACTCCAAGACCGCCACGGGGCACTGTCGGACGAGCTTGCAAGTAGCATAACATCTGACAAGGAAACAACTGGAAAGCTTGCCCCTCTCATCGACTCGATGGTGGCATTGAAACGTATTGGTGTTCTGGTCGATGAACATATCGTAACCGCTCGCAAGCAGGTCGAGGATCACCAGCTTGAACTAGCCAACTCCCGCTCTCAAGTCGCTGAGCTGCAGTACGATAAGGAGGTGCGGTTGACTGAACTGGAGTCTCTTCAAGACCAACTCAATACCAACGCTGTTCGAGTCGAGGAATGGAGGGGATCGTGTTCGACGAAAGACGGGGAGCTCATGACAGCCCGCAGGGAACTTGATCAGCTCCGTCGTGAGCGAGACATTTCATTCTCCAGATTAGCTGAATTGCAAAGGGAGCTCAGCCAGTCGACGAATGCGGAATTCCAGCGACGTTGTGCTATGTCCGGTGACATGCCGCCGGACTCCATGACCCCAGTCAACTCAGAAGGAGGGAATGTCTCCAATCTAGATGAGATCCTTCCGCGCAGGCTCAAGGTCCCGGAACGTCGATCTGCAGACACAAATATGACCGACATACTACAAGAGCTCAATGCAGAAGTTCAACGGAGCGCCACATTTATGATCAGAAAATGCACGCAGTACTTGAGTTCACTTGATGAAGAGGTTAATACAGAGCCGGTGGGGCATCTCACCCTGTCAAGTTTTGCTCATCGTGTATTCCTGACCTTCCTCCTGGTCCTTCCGCCTTTCTTTGGTTGTCTTATCAGTCTTGTTACTCTACATTGCTTCCATCTCTTCTCCGTTCCCTGTTTTCTCTATGTGCTTTCCATCTGTCTTTTCTAGTTGTATATTGTAATGTTGTATCTTCTATCGTATCTCACACCTCAGTCTCTCGTCGAATGTGTGGACTCCCAACATGCATGATTTTCCCTGTCTGGAAGCAAAATACAGCACACGAGACTCGTAGCAATCATGCACTGAATGTCGACATACTTTCGCGTATCCGCAACCGTACGCTTCGATCCGACAGCCACTCAAACCGCACCCACTCGAGCGTCTCTGCGATCGTCATGTTAGCTGCAACAAAAGAAAGCCCAGTGTAAGCAAATGGGCAGGGAGTGACGTCGAAGACGACGACGACATTGCATCCACCTTCGTCTCCAACGTTGAACGGAAACGTCTTGTATGGCCTTGATCCCATCTCGCCTTGTCTCGGAGGCCTGCCCGAGTGCAACAACGTGCTCGCCAAGCTCGCACCGACTTTCCACACCCGGACGACACCTTCCTCGAGCGGCATCGTCACCAGCCGTCGGTTGTCTGGCGAAAAGGCGCATGCGGTCGGACGGTGGGTGTGCCCTTCGAGCACGTAGAGCTGGGTGGCGGATTTGAGGTCGTACATGATAAAGGCACCTTCGGCGGTGCCGACGGCGAGTCGTTGAGTTGGGTTGTGGAAGTCGACAGTTGGGAAACTGTCAAGTGATAGATTAATGCGTGTGCGTGAACCAAGAAATAAGTGCAGGGACATACGTTCTTACGACGTGTCCGATGATTTCGGTAGCTGTATCGAGCACGGCATCTCAACGCGCGGTCGGGTTGGGATCAAGAGACCTGGCCACTGCCTCCATCAGTTTTGGTAGGTGCGAATATAGTATCAATGGTCGCTATCGCACCTCGTCAGCAAATACAAAACTGAGGAAACCCAACATAACCCACCTTGCGAATCAAAAACGCCACCAATTGCATCATGCTCTTCCGCTCCACCACCGATCTCGGGTTCAAAATGTCCAACGTCAACACTGTCGTGAACAGCACCGTATGCTGCGTCGCGATTTGCAATACTGCCGAGCGCGCCTGCGGGCCGACGTTTTGGATGGAAATTTGTTCCTTGTTCATATTAGTCGCTGGGCCAAAGAGGGCACGCAAGGTGACATGCTGTCTACGTAGTGTTGCCATATGTGGAATCCTTTGACGCAGAGGTCAACAGCAAGTGCGCGGTGGGTCGAGGTATCGTCCTGCAGGTACAGAGGGATTGATTTGGAAATGTCGACGAGTGCACTGGGCAGGCGTCAATGCGTCGAGTGAGAGGGATGGACGGGCTGGTGGGCACTCCTGGTCGAAAGGAGCTGTACTTCTCGATAGCCATGTAACCGCAAAGGAAGAGTGCAAACCCGGACTGTTTCGAGTCTTGATCCGCAGAAGGCTGTAGACATGGTACTGGGTGATAAAGTCGGTACCATAAAATGCGGAAGAACCAAAGGGGAGATAAGACACCGACGGTGATGCTGCCAAGCGTTCACCAAAGCAACGCTCTCCGCGTCCGAAAGCCTGACGACACCTGCATCAAATAGAATCCTTGCTGCGTGACGTAAATCATCTGCTCGAACATCAGTATCATATGACACGACATACTCGACGTATCCAGCCACTGTCGAGCCAAATAAACGACGTCTGGGGCTTTAAAATGTGGTCCAACGACAGTCTGGAACGAAGTAGCATAAAATGTCATCACAGTCTGGCAGTCGTCGCTAATGTCTATCAACTCCGTTCAGCGACACCGAGTCACGTCGCGGACAGCAACATACCTTCATAAATCGACATTGCCTTGAGGATCGCAATGATGGCAATCGCGCGCGAGGTAGAGACGACGCTTGATATGCACCACGCGTTCTTAACGTTCTGATAGTCGTACAAAGTCGTCGCTTGACTGCCTCGGGGATTTCAATCACATGCAGAGCGTAAAAGAACGGGACGTACGAGACAAGTCCAACGCCGCCCAAACTAGAACAGATACCCAACTTGAGTTCGCACACTTCATCGATGTCCGGACAAAGTCCAGGAGTTAACATGATTGACAGCAGAGCGCGGAGCTGCGTCAATGGCGCAGAGTGCGTCGCGGACGAAACTATATTTCCAGACGCTTTCGCATCCACTGCAGTCACCTTCATGCTCCAGTGCAATGGTAAACGTGCACACTTTGGACAAGGTTGAGATACACGAACCCCCGATTTAAAAACATGCACCTACTCGAGTCCATAGTGGCAGAGGCATTAGCAAGGGTCGATACGGAAGGACTGACGTGCGTATCCCTGCCATCAATCGGCCTCCAAGTAAAGGTTAAGGATCCAATCCATTCTGGAAATATATTGATGGCGGACTCACAGTTCCAGCCAACCCAAAGTACCGAGGGCATCTCTGGCCTTCTCAGCGTCCATCGCCCTTCGAGACTCCCCCATCTTAATGTCCCACAATCTTGCAGAACCGCCGATGTAAATCACTATGAGCAAATCATGTTCCCGGGCCTCTCCACCACCGTAATGAATGCTGGACAGAGGCGAGGATGCACCAGATAAAACACACAACCTGGACCGAAAGGTCATCCGGTCGAACAGGTCGACTTTCGAGATAAACATACAATTCACCCATCCACGGATATACACAACACACATCCGCGTAGTGGACCCACATGTTCTTCTTGCTGACGCACTTGAACGACGTGCGGTAATGGGGCTACAAACTGAACGAAATTTGCGCAGAGTTTAAGATCACTGATGGGACATGAATGAGTGTTCTAGCGTCAAAAATGGATTGCTTCGTACTGTAGCGACCATACAGCGATACCATCATCTGATCCTCCGATAACAAAGCGATCCCCCGTTCATTCATTATGGATGAGGTGAAGCGAGCAAATAGACGCAGGAATGGGAACATCGGAAACGGTTCGAAACGATGGGAGAGCGATTGGTTGGATCGAAGGCGGGGATAATGAGCTCGGGGCTCTTCCAAACTCTCAGCCTCGTCGACCGCACCGGACGACAATAAAAAGGTCAGGGCACTGATGACCCCCGTCAGTCTCATAATATAAAGCTTGGCTTCTAGCGTAATAGCCTTCATTGGCAGCACGAGGAAAAACGGCCTAACCAATGGATGGAGACCAAGGTAACGACTTCCCTGGGCGAGATCATATGTCGTAAAAAAAAAGCAACCAATACCAATAATCATACATCATTTAATCAATGGATCATCTTCGTTATAATAGATCTAGATATCGATATATTTCCACAGCCTGAAAGCCGACGTGGTAAGCAACAAGGTCACCTATACACCATTCGATTCTGACGTACCAGCGAGGTCAATCATAATCATCTTAGCTTCCTAGCCGAGCGTAGCACTGCTCGTCGTCGTCGAAGTGGCTGTCGTTGTGGCCGTGGTTGTCGTGGCCGTCGTCGTCGGCACCGGGGAACTAGAGACGGGCCATGTAGTCCCTCGGACAGTCTCGATCCACGACGACGTCACATCAGGATACTATAACGAGAATACCAGCGTTCGTGCCATCAACAGACACACCACAACGCGTGATGTGGGTGGCGTACCTGCCATACCATCACGCCACCATCTAACGCGGACACATACATCGCAGGTAAGTACGCGTTCTTTGATGGGGAGAAATGGAGGAGGCAACGTACCCCATCCATCAGAAGCAGCCTCAGCGACGCAGGTCGCGAGCGTGGTGGGATCGATATATCCGGTCTTGGCGTCCTTGGTCGTACCTGGTTTACCGATGACGAGTTTGTCCAGCGACACGCCGTTGGCGGCAATTTGGAACAGGGCTGATTCGGGCCAGGTCGACGACGAGGCCGTCAATAGACCAGCACATGTGGTATATTCCGTTGATCCCTCTGTGATCGTGTGAGTCAAGTATGAGCATGCCATTTGCGCATTGGTAAGAATTCGAGGTACTCACGGTTATAAAACTGCGTTGTCGAGTAACGAATCAGTGTTTGGGTTCGTCGGTGGGATACATGTCTGGACATACTTGGATGTTGTACTGGAGGAAGCATCAGTGGAGCGCATAACAGATGGGCTCACATCTGCTCACCCAATCAATCAATGATCCAACGCTCTGGTCGACGGCGAGGTAACCTCCTCCGGACCACAAGCCAGGGGAGAACCTTTTTTTAAGTCAAAATTACCAATGACTTGCCAATTCAGTAGTGGCGCTTACCATGGCGCGACAGCTGCAAAGTATGCATTAGAATCGTCGAGCAAGATATATGAGAAACAACTGACGAGCTTGAGTGAGAATATACTCTCCCTGGGGAAGTTGTGTACGGAGCTGCTGGGTAAAGGTAATTAGCCACGTCTCGGCGGTACCGTTTCCGCTGTCAAACGCAGTGAAGTCCTGTCTCCTCGGTGAGAAACCGTTACGCCACCAACGAAGCAAAGCGCTCAAACGATACCTCGTAGTCGACGTCAATACCTTGCAGCCCATATTCAATCACCCACGCAGCCATGGTGTTGGCTGTGGTCACGGGATCGAGCCCAGATGTAGTTGGCGTCTCGGTGGACCCAAAGGCGGAAACCATGAGTGAGATGCCGGCAGCGTTGTACTCTGACAAGTATGTGGCGCGTTCGCTGGCCGTCTGCTCTTCCCAATTCTCAGCCTCGTCGACCGCACCGGAAGACAATAAAAATGTCAGGGCACTGATAACCCTTGTCAGTCTCATCGCAAGCACCATCCGATGACCACTTGCAAGACATTGAATCCCTGGAATGCATCAAGCATCAGCGAAAGATTCATGGACGTGACGAATCGACATTGCGCTCACCTCTAGATCGGATGTAGAGGGTAGTGGGTTGAGCCATCTGTCGTTGTAAGCTAAAAAGTGGGGTGGGGCGGGTGTTGTCCTCTTTAAGAGGTCCCGAGCAGGAGGACTGAGACGACCAAGCTTTTCCACCAACGGAACGGCATGGATTGATCCGAACAGAGAAGAGAGGATTAGGGATACACTGACGCGGGAACGAAGGGAGATCATGACACCGACGCAAGACCAAGACACTGCGAGACAAAGT
>JBBPUH010000309.1:0-13784 GCA_038094555.1 Boletus aff. phaeocephalus
GCGACTACGATGCGAGGCAGTGGCATGCCTGAGATGTGGGGAAGCTCGAACAACGTTGGTCGAGGAGTGACGCGAAAAACTGTACCAAGTCCTGGACACGCCAGCATATCTTGCAAGAGCAGAACGGCTACGTGCAACAGCAATGACACGTTTTGAAAGCATCGTAACTCGACGATATCGTAAACGACGAAGGCGGGAGAGAAGAAACGAGTTGGACACTGTATAGCCACCATCCAGCATGGACACCGAAAAAACCCGACGTTCAGCACGTTCACGCGCACGGCCGCCGGCCGCTGGCGACAACGACCGTCACGATATCCTCGCTGATTTCCCTTCGGAGCCCTCCCACTTTCCCAATCCATCGTCCACGTCCAGCAGCCGTGTCCCGTAAAACTGGTGTACAGTCGGCTTCACCAGTCCCCACTCCAGTATTTCACCATCTGGGCCTCTCTCCAGGCTCGCCCCCCACACGCTGTATTGTTCCGTTCGCGTGTTGAAAGACGCCACCGGGGCTCCGCACTGCTTACATCGAAATCGCCGTTTATAAGGCTTTAGCGGATTTTCGTAGTAGTCGACATCGGAAGGCTGCATACGGTGCCATGACCAAACAAAATCGGTCTCCTTGACGTGTATCGTGTGGACGAACGGACACCCTACCGTGAGATTCAGCGCTCTGAAGAGTCGAGGGCCTGCACGAACTTGCCCATCAGTCTCTGACAGTTGGTGCAATGACAGTAGGCGCTCAGCAGAGGGGGTCCGTATATCGAGTAGGTGACGGTTCCGCAAAAGCACCCTCCCTTGAAAAGTGGGGCGACACCCTCCGGAGCCAGCATGAGTATCAGTGCACTGAGAGAGCTGTTTGATCAAACAATCATTAAAACTCGCTCGACCATTTCAAACCGCCCGACCTGTTATTTTAATAATTTGTGTAACTCATATACAGTCCGGGAGTAAAACTAATACAGGTTGAGTATTCAGGTTATGTTGAAAAAAAGAAGCATGCGAAGGCACGGGGCGGGCTCACTCACTACACGTTTTCTGCTTACATAAGATCTATGTCCGTTATCGCGAATGACATGACATTTGCCGCTCTCGTTCCGCTTCCTTGTGTCCCGCTCTCGGCATACGACTTTTCAACACAGGCGACGCACGCATTGACAGCGACGAATAGCGACAGGTAAAAGGATTCCAGAAAATTAGAAAAGTCTCGGAATAACCTTCAATTTGAAAGGCTCAAATCATCGATTTCTAGACTCCGCGTACAGGGCCCACAACTGGGATTCAAATACTTGTCCAACCACCCACCATCTAGCTCTAAGTGTAGGCTGGTAATACCTGCACTTGAAGTACTCGTTGATCGACCTTATCGGTGTATCGGCGAAAGACTCGTAGAGTCATCCTTTTAACGAGACAGTAGGTCTTGATGGTAGGTTACTGACGGTTGGTTGTTACTTGATGGTTCATCTCACTGTACCACGAGGCCCAAACCCTAGAAGACTATGATCCAATCACCATCGACATGCGTGCATTGATCGATAAAATCCTCGCCCGCTATTCTTGTAAATTCCCTGGTAGGCATTTCGCGTTCGGGAGTTCTTTCTCTTACACGGTTGTTTTCTCAGTGTTTCGCGAACTACTTCAAAACTCAGACGACGCTGGATGCGATTCCGCCGAAATTTGCTTCAAGACCGCTACACATCTCGAAGCGAGCGATGGTCTACTCAAACTGCCTGATTTAAACACAGCCCGTGTATAGAAAGGTTTACCTTCACATTGCTATACAACTAACGTTCCTTCAAGATCACGCAATGGACATTCAGAAACCATGGGAAGCCGTTCAGACCGCAGGACTGGGGGCGGCTACCGAGAATTGGTTTGAACTTACACCGCTTTATTGTGACTTTGATCTCATAGTCGATTTTTGCTTCAGCATTAGGGAATCCAGACCCAACGAAGATCGGCGCATTTGGTGTTGGTTGGTGTCGAACTTCCTTCAAATGGAACAATACTGAATACCCACGGACTTTAGGCTTCTTCAGTGTATTTTCTGTTACAGATAATCCATGCGTGTGCTCTGGCGGTAGGACGTTAGCATGTCTTCCGGAAATGATTCCGCTCTCACACAACGTTAGGTTACGAAATGGAGTTCAGATGGGACGAAGCCAATTGTGTATGTGGACTAGTCGATCAATAGTTCCTCCCTTTTCACCTTGTTCCTAGCTGCACTATCGGTTCGACGACATCCCCGTGACAGCGACTAGTGATCTGTGGACGATGTTTACGCTACCACTACGAGAGGTTACTCCGATGCCGTCAATTTGGGAGTTGATGCAATTCCTTGCATCGTCCATCACTTTCATGGACCGTTTAGAGAATGTGGCCATATTTTTGGATGGTCATTGCGTGGGTCAAATTAGCAAGTCTCTGGGACATACTCAATCCGTTGCTATTCCTATTGAGCTACGGCGATCGAGTCCTCAGAGCTTCATGGTAGTGGAATCAGTGCTGAAACATTGCAAGTCTTTTCAACACTTGTCTTTTTATTCACTAATTCCTGCGCCGGAATAGCCGTCACGATCAATGCTAGAATTACGCTCCCACAATGCAACTTGTCTGAAAGAAAGGACGTTACCGTGTTCACAGCAGGAGTGGACGTCACTATTGATATGAAGACGTCCAAAGAACTGCGCCGATGTATGAAAAAGGCACCCCCGTCCCACCTTAAGTACAAGTTAACATACGTGAGCTACTAGTTTTATAAGCTTCTGAATGCTGACAATTCGTTTTACAAGACCGGTAAAGATGAATATGATCAGAGCTACATGAGTGAACAGAATCACCAGTTCCCATCTCCATTTCAAGGGCTCTGCGCCGATCTAGATGGGTGAGCAGCCCTTTGTGTAGGTGAAATCTTTAATCTGATGGAACATCAGTGCTATGCACACACGGGTCTTCATTGTTGGTCTTTGTGATGCCTTCTCCTGATTTCTGCTGATGGCTTTTGCTAGGGTCATGCCACTGCGCAAACGACCGGCATGGGGGGCCATATGGGATCCCACTTCATTCCCACTGTAGAGCGAGAATGGATAGATTTTGTGTGAGTCTAATTTGTATGCTAGTGACTTCTCAACAGCTGCTAATATGACATCCAGTGACGCAAACATTGCTGGTTAGTATTCCACTCCCTGTGAAGAGGGTGGTCACTTATCGCCGTCGTCCAGCTTGGAATAGAGAGTTGCTTTATGTTGGGGGTGTATTGTGTCGGATGGTGTACGATTTGGAGCTCTCTCAAATCCGAGACTTGTGGAAGGACACAGTTCCAAGTGAACCAGGTTTACGACCGTCCCGAGAGTTACGAGATCAGCTCCACAAACGCTTCCTTCATGTTCTCAAATTCTTCACGTTTCATCGCTCCACTCCCTCCTCGACAGTCGCAGAACTGTTAGCAGATTCGTTTTATGGATGTTCCCGGCTTCCTCTAAGACTACTCTCATCTGTTGGTGTACGTGAAGCCCCCTACGTCAGAGAGTTCGATCCGGTGTTAGCCAAATTTCTCAAGCATGTCCCAATGCTCTCAGACTACGTCACACAGCTTGCTGCGCATTCCATTGCAAAACTTCCAGCCGAACACAAGGTTCCCGTGGTGATGTTGTCAGACATCTTGCAAGACTTACGCGCCCATGCCCTTGACGCCATGGAGCTGGTAGCATTTCTGCGTTGGTACCTGGGTCGAGACGATTTAGCCTCAAATACAGTTGACCTGTTGAATGCAGTTACTCTGCGCGGCAATGCAAGTGAAGAGATACGCTTATCGTCAATAACCAGTTTCATTGACCCGATGTCTCATATCCCACTCAACGGACCACTTCCTCTGTTTCTCATCCCCGTCGACGTTAGCAAGCACTTCGACTCTAGGGAGCTTGCCGGTTTGGGTTGGAAGGAGTTCACCGTTACTTCGTGGTTACAACACATTTCAGATTCGGGTGTCATGTCAGCCAATGAAGAATACGATTTTACTCGGTCGACTGACTGGGCTGTATGCGTGCTTAGCACCCTTGCTCATGTATGGCTACGGCTTCCCGGAGATATACGACATGATTCAATGAAGATACTCCAGAACAAGCCATGTATTCCCACCTCCAAAGGCTTGTGCTGCCCAGGATGCTCGTATCTTCCTATCACGGATGGTCTTCTGTTCCAACACCTTGATCTGCCAATAGTCAGTCATGATGCAGGATTTAAAATCGATGTGAGTATGGAGAGATGCCTCCTGTCCCTTGGTGTTCGGAAGGATCCTCCCGTCCAAATTCTTTTAGATCAGTAGGTCCCCACAGTACTCTTTGGTTTTACATTTGCTAAGGGTAAACAGAACGTCGTGGGGAAATTGGACTGTGTTCAATCTGATTGATTATCTTGTTCGGAAAGAGTGCTCGTTGACCAACGATGATATCTCCACTCTCAAATTGTCCAGAATCTGCACGAAAGAATGTTCTCAGGATAACAACGAGGAGAACATTTATTGTCGTGTTGATGAACTCTACCCGCCCGTGGAGATCTTCCGAAAACTTCAATTACCAGTCATTGAATGGGGCGGGGGATCGGAGTGGAGGGATTCATCACCCACAGGTGAACTGAGTGCCACCTCATGCTTCTTGTCTGATCGAGCTGTTGTCTAGCTGCATTGTTATATCGCCTCGGTTTGAATCGCTTCCCACCACTGCCAAAGATCATGGAACTTTCCTCGTCAAAGGATGATAAAGTCCAAGAGATTGCATTCACATATCTGTGTGAAGGACTTCAGTCACGATATTCGGCTTACAAGCCAGAACATTTTCCGGATGTGGAATTCATTCCTGCGGAGGGCAACGAGTGTACTTGCTTGAGGAAATTAGACGAGGTATGGCGAGCCTCACTTATGCTTTGCGTTCTTTCTGACAGTTATTTAGGTATACTCCGGCACCCAATGGAGGATGCTAGGCTTTTTTGTAGTACAGGAGCAATGCCTCAGCATGCCCTTAGGTCGTCTAGGAGTGATGCAGCATCCTTCAGCTTCGAAACTTCTGGACCTGCTGGAGAAGTCCCCCCCACCCGATGAATCGACTGCTCGCCACTGGTTCGATGTTTTATATGACCGACTGCCAAGTGTGTCTCCAATTATCATATTGTTCCATTCATTGACGTATTTAAGGTTTCTTGCCCCTTGATCTTGGCAAGCTGTCTACATTGCCGATCGTTCCAACGGGTCCATGGAATGCTCCGAGACTAGTCCCCCCAGCAAAGTGTTACCTGGACCAAGGTTTAAACTCAGTGCTCTACGCAGGACTATTTGTCTTTGTAAACTTTGGTGCCAGAGCAAACAGTTTCCTAAGTGCCTGTGGCCTGAAGAATGAAGTGCTCATAGAAGACATTGCGGGGGCATTGGTTGAGGACCCTGAGATGTTTTTTAAGCTTGCAGGAGGTCCCGAGGGGTATGCTCAGCATTTTTTTTGCTAAGGACATCCCTTACCTGCACTACCAGATTCCTGGTTGAACTACGAAAGATTGCCTCTCAGAGTCAAGACATTTCCTGTGATATTCTGCACAAGATGCGTCAAACCCCTGCTCTACTTGGTGTGTGTCGGAAGGAAACAAAAGGCCTAGACAGATGGGAATATGTGTACCGGTTCATGACATCTCATGAGGTCACTATTGTCGATGACTCCGGTGACTACCAACTTTTTAGTGACTGTCTCTTTGTTGCCCCCCGAGAGGAAGTGATTGAGCGTGCGTGTTGACATTATCCATCATTGACAATTCCTCCGTTAGCTTAAGCCCATAGGTTTCTATGCATCGCTTGGGTGCCGTCACCTGAGCACGGTGATTAAGGAGAACTATGATGGTCTCCACGAAATACAAGCCACCGAGATCTGTTGTGAAGTTCAGTCGTTGATTTTGGAGCGGCTCCCCCTATTCATTCAAAAGTATACTGATACTGAGCCGGAGGTCACCATCCCCTCTAGCCCGGATCATCTCCAAGTCAAGGCATGCGAGAGTATCGTCGTTTCCAAAACCCTCATGACTAAGAATGTGGAGCGAATACAGGACATATGGGCAATGGCGAGGCGTGGAAATAATTGTATAGAACTATGGATTTCCCAGACCGCAGAGCGTGATATGTACGAGTGAGTTATTGGAAAGATATACATTATTGTCTTTGTTGATGCTGATGACATGAAAAGAATCGTTACATCGCTCTGTCGACTATTGTTTGGAACCAACAAGACAAATGCCACCATACTCCTTGAGATGGTTCTTTCGACAGACTTGAAGGCTTTGGAACGAAGAGGTTTCTTTAGTTAGTCTTTTCTAAATGGCTCTTTTTCAACTGGCTCACATGCTTTACCAACATCACAGTTGACCAGATCTCCCAACAACAAAGAGTTAGGTATACAGCAGGAAATGATGTGACGCGAGAACAGTCGGCAGGTTCTACTTTGACCCCTAACTTGCTGCAACAATCCACACTAGCTACCCAACCTGTGAGTTGTTGGACATTTCAAACCTTCATATTTCTCAAACTTTGTGCTTGTTGCATTCCATATAGGTGGTAAGTGTTTGTCGCTCTTTACCATTACAGTCATCTAACACGCAGTATTGTACATGTCTGTCCTATGTAGAATGTAAGTTATTTCACAAGTTTTAAGATGTCTTGCAGGATATATAATGTTTCCTTGGTCTATAGCTGGTAACTGGTCATGGAATCCACACTTTGCAGTCCCAAAGTATTGGAGATTTCCAACAATGGATGCGCAGGAACTCCATCAGCATGAAGATGCCCATCTTGGGTCCCGATTTATCTGCCTCTTCAAGTGATGTTTGTCATATGCTTGCTTATAATGCTCTACGAGAAGTGTTCCTGGAAAAGTGGGGTTTGGCATATGAGGATGCCACCAAGGTATTTTTTTTCCACTTTGTACTCATGCTTGATTGTTCATGCATCAAGTCCATCACTGCTCTGCCATCAACCATGGGTTATGTTGCCAAGGCTCTTGCGCAAATTGGCAGGGGTGAGCCTGAGGAAGCAATGCAGGTGTTTGACCTCATCCCCAGAAGCTGTGATCCGAGAGAAGGAAATTTAATATTGCTCATCAAGGTCTGTAAATGAGCACATGGCAGATTTCAGTTTCTGATACAGCCCAACATTCGTGTGATCCAGGCTGTCACCTTGTTTGTGGCCAGGGAATATGACACTGCAATCTCGCGTGTCCATGATCTCATTGCTCGAGAGAGAGACGATGAGTTCACGTATTGTTGTGTCCAGGTATTTCATGGAGGACAGACTGCAGCATGTACACGAGGATCTCATCTACCTTAGGTCCTCGGGAAAATGTATTTGATGCAAGGCGACTATGGACATGCAGTACAGTCACTCGAGCGTGGACAACCCCTCGTATCATCATGTACATGCTGTGACATGGAGATCATTTCGCTCGTGAGTCAGTCCTAATGGTACAACTTTAGGTTAAGGGTTCATTCTTCAAACCAGATATTTGGTTGGACCTTCGATGGTCTACAGGTCACGTTACAGCGATATCGCTTTGAATATCTCTACGCAGCGGGTCACATTGGGGAAGCTATGGAGACATTTCGAAAGGTACTCGACTCTATTGGTGAGGGAATAGGTGGGAGTGGAGCAATGCCGGAATGGGTTCTAGGTGAGCATCGACACGCGGGTTAAGTGGATGGACACTACGTGTTTCCAGATCTCCAGAAAAAATGCATAGAGATGCTTGAAACGCTCGGCAACAAAGGGCTCGACTCCGAGGAATATATTGATGCAATCGCATGGTACACTTCTGCACTATCTCTCAATCCTTTCAATCCAATAGACATCCTCGTGAAACGAAGCAAGGCACGAGCTTTAAACGGGTCGTGGGATGATGCCTTGATGGACGCTAATGAGGTGCGCACTATTGTCTCTGGCTGTAGGGTAGTAAGTCATCCATACGCATAGGTAATCAGGCTGGACCCATCATTGTGCCAGGGATATGCAAGGAAGTACATAGCGCTTCATGGTGTAGAAGACTACGATGCTGCATACGGCGCTCTCTTCCATCTGGTTTCAAACAGTGGAGATACTTCGGATGAAGAAATACGCCGTGCGTACATAACTCCAACGTTGCAGTATAGGCCACCCATTAACAAAGATCCACAACAGGACTACGAGCCAATTATGACGACGCAATTATCGCTATCGACGATGCCACAGGCATGATCTCCAGGCTCTGTCCACTTGTCCTTATCGATCTCGCAAAGGGCCAGCTGTGTGACGGAAAAGATCGGTGCTGTATATTCAAATCAGAAATATCATTCAAGAAGCTGGTCTCCGAGGCTGCAACTATGGGGGTAGATCGCAATCACATCCGTCAAATTGTTATGGAATACTTCAAATGGGTTATGCTGTCCCATACATGGGAGGGAGAGGAACCGACATTCGAAGATGTTACCAAGGCTTGTTCTGTCCACAATCTGGATAGGTCGTCATTGGACAAGAAGCTCCGCCAATTCTGTGAGACTGCTCGAAAAGACGGCTATCGTTGGGCTTGGTCGGACACCTGCTGTATCAATAAGCGCGCGAGCGCTATCTTACAACAGTCTCTTGTTTCCATGTACTCCTGGTACGCAGGAGCAGCAGAAACATTCATCTATCTCGCGGATGTCGATTTTCTCTCCTCTTCGCAGATCGAGGCCCTGATAAAAAAGAGTCGATGGATGACTCGGGCCTGGACCCTACAGGAACTCCTTGCATCAAAGACTATCCGATTCTACGATCGCAGATGGAAACTATTCGATTCGGAGCATGCCAATCATAAAGAATCCCCCGTCATTAAGCAAGTGTTATCTCAGGCCATGGGACTTCCCCCAGAAAATATCACTAGCTTCCAGCCAAAACATTTGGGAGTACGAGAGAAACTTCGTTTAGCTTCAGCACGTTGTGCAAGCATTGAGGAGGACATTGCGTACTCCTTGATTGGAATTTTCTCAAGCGACATTACGCCTCTATATGGATTGGGGAAAGTGGCGCTTGGCCGGCTCCTAGAGAACATCGTTGCTCGTACGGGAGACGTAACTGTCATTTCGTGGACCGGAACGTCATTGCCATACAATTCTGCTCTCCCAGATTCTCTAGCTGTCTATAGCAAGATACCATTTGTTCCCCCACCAATGGATACCAATGAATTTGATATATGCATGGACAAGCTACGCACTGGACCGGCACCTCAGGCCATCCTGGCCTTCTACGACAAAGTTACCCAACTCCCCCGAGCAACCTTCACAGAGCGCTGTTTACGGCTCCCATGCGTCGTGTTCCACGTTACAAGCATTGGCGTACAGAAGCTTGGTAGTCGTTGGAAAGTTTATTTCGCAATGGTCCAATTGCTGGGCAAAGTGCACTTTCGGACTGCGGACTTGATGCCACTGGACAAACCCCAGAGGCTGGTCTTCATACACCCTTGGCTCCATGATTTGCACGACTCCGGTAGTGGGTTAGGGTCAGACGACGAAAGGGGGGTCGAATTTGATGTGGGTTCAGACAATGAGTGGGATTCGGCCGAATCTGATGGGAGTTCTGAGTCGGGAAACAGCACCGATTACAACTCTGCTCCTGACTCGCCCTTGCATGCCGAGCCTGCAGCTCAGGTAGACCCCTACATGCAGGCTTTGCGGCTGATCGTCCGGCTCGGGCGTTCATTCAATGCGCTCTTGCTCGAGCAACAGTCACACAACCAGTACAAGCGTGTCGCTGCCGAGAACGAGATTATCATTCCGGGGGTTCCACACTACACAGACCTCAATGATATCGAGGTGAGGGTGATGGAGATTGTTTAGGTGAAGTATATGCCTCCGTCTGTTCCGTAGATTTGGATTTGATTTCCATCATCAGATCATCATAATTCCTGCTGTTACCTACTATCTATGTGTTCTTTGTTCCTAGTCTAGTTTTTTCTCTGGTTAAACTATGAGCGTGGTCATTCCGTGGAGTAACTACCTAGATGTACTAGTACCCCAAACAAGTCCATCAGAGTTCTGGATACTGCCGGCCAGAAGATCCTACATCAACAGCCAGCTCATGCTGGACTGGTTTGCGCCAAGTGGTATGCCCCTCTCGCATACGCAGCGGGCGACATTATTAACATGCACGCAGGCCACACTGTTGTGGAAGCGAAAGGCGTTCACGGGAAAATCCTGTGACTCCTGTATGGAGCCTGTCAGTATTGCAAAAAAAAACATGGGATGAATAAGCACTGGTCCTAGCACCAAATCTCAAACGATTTTAAGAGATTCATGATGCATCCATGCACGTCACCTTGACTATGAACTCGACAATGACACTATTATCGCTCATGTCCACAATATTTACTCCAAATCGGCCCGTGAGGACAGAGACGGACTGTAAGTGTTGATGATAGAACCGGAGGCGGTGAGCGGGATGGGAATAGGTCTCTGTAGTAGGTGTCTCCCAATGCCCCGGACCGCCGACGAACTGGTCTTCCGGGTGCTCAGGTCCGAGGATGGACAAGAAGCAACTTGCGCGAGGTGATATGGGTGTTGGTGTAGTCGAGGACAGCCCAGATGGGGACCTATTTGTAGTCGTGAATACGTGTTTCCAGAATTGACGTAAACACAATGAAGAAGATGTACAAGACCATCGAGTTGTCCATGAGCTTGTTCGACAACGATGTCTTGATCACAAATGACGATTAACATGCGACCCAGGTCGCAAATTTCAGCTTGACAATGACAGATGACAAAGGGGTCGATGTTGAACGTTGAACCCTCGTCCCGTCGAAATACTACACATGCATGATACTACCCCCAGGTTCTTTTTGAACGAGATAGTTGAAAATGTGTCTAAGCGACACGCACCGACCATCGCACGTTGAAGTATGGTTAGCGACGACGAGAAAAAAAAAATACGTACATACAGTTTGTAAGGTTGGAGGTTAGAAGCGGTGTATTGTACACGATATTGGCGATGGCCCTCTTCTGTGACGCGCGAATGTGGAAGGGGTGGATAACACGGTCTGTGCATGGCACCCGAGGGCAGAGGTGGTGTCAACTAGTCGTTGACCGTCCTGATGGATATGCCCGCGCCGTCTCTGGTCCGGAACCCATCGATAGGCATAAGAAATAGTGTGAACCTCAACTATTGCAGGTACTAGTGTCATCGTCATGGTCACGTAGCAACATGTAGTTGACTTTTCTTTGGTAATTATACTTGCCCTGGATGCCCAGCAAACTTCTCAGCCTCGCGGTTTATAAGCTTACGCCGGTCTCGGCTGAAGAGGATGTCGATCACCTGAGGGAGTTGATGGCTCACTGAGACTGTACAAAGTTCTTGACAACACTCCGGACCACTGCCTCTCGAGCACGAAGATTTCCTTGGTCATTGCACGATCGCTTGCGGGCGCTTTCATGCCACAACTTCCAGTGGGCCATCTTCGCCTTGTCGTCGTCAACCCGGGTAAGATCACCAGTCTTGAATACAAAACAAGAAAACCATTCTAAACGCTCACAGATACTTTTTTCTCGGTTCACTGCTAGATTCGGAGTGGCAGCCTGGATGCCCCAATTGTGCTTGAAGTGCCGCCGCAGCAAATTGCTAGCTCTTCAGTGCCATACAGAAGAACTCCACTTGAGCAGCGTATTGGTCGAACGTCCACAACTTTACAAGATCTTGTACAGCCAACAGGAAGATCTCAATACGGTCGTCAATAGTCCAAGATGGGGCACCCTACTCCCGACCGTCCGAGCGCTGAACACAGTTTAGTGAGGTTCTATTCGCTGGGAACGCATGTGTCGTTATAGAAGTGGTCGGTTTGAGTGAGTACCCCTGTTCTCAGAGCAACTTTTTCTAATGACATGACAACAAAGGACAAACGTCTACAGAATTGGGATGTCGCTGAGAGAGTTTCAAAGAAGTTAAAGACCACCCCGTTAGGTCTTGTTCCTTAATACTTTGCCATCCGAGCACGTATGGACACGTGTTTTATTGATGGTTGTACCGTCAGGAGGGTTGGGACCCAGCACAAATCATCAAGTGATCAGCCTTCCCTTCACGACAAACAGCATCCACCTTCTGAGGCTCTATACACGGGATTCGAAGTGTTTCTCGACACTTACCCGGCTAAGCCAGAGCCAAGCCATGGGAGGAACGGCTGACCTTAAACATACTGTCGAGATGTTCGCAGAGAAGATGGCACAGGTCTACAAGTCAGAAATCCAAGGCAGTCTCGTGGTTTGAAGCCTCTCGACCGCATATTTTTCCGCTCTCCCCGTCTTGTTATAGTACTGTCCGACATCGAGGGTGACGGTCATTACGTCTATGGAAACCATAATACAGGTTGCCTTTTTTTCGAGTTCATAAATGAGGACGTGGGCTCTTAAGGCAACTCCTGCCATCCAGATGGCTGCCTACTATCAGACCGTGCCGTAGCGGTTGCACAGGACTGTAAAGAACTGATTAATTGTTCGAGACTCCCAGCAGTCGGCATTACGGTTATTGGTGCGTCTACCGCCTTCTCGAAAGGGACGCCTATTAGGTCCAGTTGTTACGTTTTACGCTATGTGCTAGGTCGGCTCAGTTCTTATCTTTCCGCTGACAACCGGCATCTCGTGCGTCTCCGGTGTAGGTGGTGGGGATGGTCGAACGTGCACTACATGTAGGTTTTTCAACTGCGATTGGCCTTATTAATCAGATTAAAAAAAGGCTCGACTCTCTTGAGCCCCTTTTGTCCTGACATCACAAAGCTACCCTGTCTGGATTCCGAAGGTGCTGTCGAGTTCCGGATAACCAACATGATGCACAGTAGTTTCTGGCCTCGTTATCAAATTCGCGCGCTCGTACTCGGATTTGCACAACTTTTGTACTTCTCGAGGTCATGCTCCTACCATCCATGAATCTAGGAAATATCATCATAGCGATGGACTACCTGGGGTCAGAGGATTCTCAGGGGTTCCAAAACAAGATGACAGAGCAGCTGAAACAGCTTGTCAAGGCCTTCCATCTCGATGGATGCGTTCACGGGGACCTGTGTCTTCCCAATATCTACCACGTCGAAGATAAGGCCAAGCTGGCGAGGATTTCTGTCCATGTCAAATTCTGACCCCCGTGCTCCAGGAAGGGCATGATTGATGATCACGAAGGAGGAAGATGAATGCGTATTGAAAATAATCATTAAAGTCTATTGGATGCTCTTAGTCCAGGTTTATTAAATGGATTTGTCATTTTAGGTTGTAATACGAGAAGGTTGATCGCCAAACAGCAGGTACAGGGGAAGAGAGTTGGCTCGCTCGGTGCAATAAGTGGCCGTGTGCGATGGATCCGTCAGTGCGTGCAAAAGATCGTGGTTTCACCTATTCTCCCAGACATTTCCTACACCGGAGGCTACTTGTTTCTCGATCACAAATAGCAGTCCCAAAAGGACCACGTCGTGAAAGCAATTATTCAAACAACAGTAACAGGCAAGTTGCTACATATCCATATCGTATAATATCGCCAATTCTTCGAAGTGACATTAGGCGTGATTCCGATTCCCCTTGGAAAGTCGGCCTTATCAACAGCCCGACATCGGATCATTGGCCCATGCATGCATCAACGCAATACGCTCACCAATCCCATCATTCCATCGCCTTCCTGATGGCCCACCCATCCCACCCACTCCTCCCCCCAATCTTATCGCCAACTGTCACCACATATCCTGCATCCTCGATTTGCGCAACGACCTTGGCTGCAATGACCG
>JBBPUH010000310.1:0-11272 GCA_038094555.1 Boletus aff. phaeocephalus
ACACTGTCATGATGGGTGTGTTCAGTCTTCTGGGAAGAAAGGTTGTATGATGGCCGAGGAGGCGACGATCTAAGGTTGTTGTCAATCTCATAGTTCCTCTGGTTTGAGAGCCATGGATGGCTCGGGATGAACTTTACGCGAGAGTTGGCTGATCTGGTAACAATGGCCGCACAACGCCCAGCAAGGCCAAGACTCGTGGCGATTGTCAAACATGTAGTTCCTCTGGTTCAATTGTAAATGTGTGACTCATGACGAACTTTGTGCATTAGCAAAAGTGCACTGCCTATCAGGCACTAGCGGGCCTAACCGAGTCTAGCTGAGTCTAGCATAATTCAGTTTAGTCTAGCAACTGACTAGCACGACCTAGCATGGACTATCACCTTACCATAAGCCTAGCATGACCTATCACTTCAGTATGAACCTAGCCTGACCTAGCATGACCTAGCATCATTGCCAGCGAACACTTCAGTTGACAGGTACTCAAAAAGGGGGAAAAAAATTGGTGTTTCAGACAGTAGACTACATGACAGACAGAAAATGTTCATTGCTCAGTGTCATTCCTTCAACCCCCCACCTCATGAGGCCATACACATACAAGGCAAGTGGGTAAGAATGATGATGAGTTGTAGTACACGGCTGATCAACAATCGTCACATACCCATACAATACACTATTTGGGGGAAGGGGGCACTGCTCCATGGGACATGAGATATTGGGAGTTGATCCGTTGCAAAAGAGGGGCTGAAGCTATATCTTGCAAACTTGTTTGCATGAACAAACCAGTCAATGGTATGCATAACGTGGCCAGCACCTTGTTGTTCTGTGCGCCAGTGGGTGAGGAGTAGAGTCCTGCACGTGTTATCAATCCAGTGGGACTAACATTTAAATACACTGCGTAGGGTGAGTACTAGATGAAAAATGATTTGGTTGTGAAACGAACATATCACACAAGTTTTGAGGCTGAGGGGGAGTCGAAGAAAGCGAGGTGAGTGTGACATGTTTCTGAACGTGTCACATGGCATTCCCACTCACAAAAATTCCGCCAAGTCCAATCTGATTGGAAACACGAAGTCACGATTGTCTCATCAAAAAGCAATTTCATTTGCATGGTGATCAGCATATTTATTTACATAGTACGAGTTAAATGCATCTAGTGAAAGTGTTGAATTAAAGTCTGGGGGGAGGGCACCCTCACCAAATACAGGAATCAGATGCGCTGCCCTATATATGACATCAATGTGTTCAACGGATTGAACGTGTTGCCCACGGTGGTCTATCTGTGGGCGAACCTTCCAGAGCCCAGTCACTGGATCAGGAGCATTTCCTATCCGTGTAAACCTGTCAATCAATGCACATGGATATGTCTTGCCACTGAAGATGAATGAAAAAAAAAAGATGGATGCGACCAACAATCATCCCTCGCATCCCACGGCGATCCTCATTGACAACCATAAAGACACAGTCTTGGCGAGCTTCATGGCCTCTCCAAGAGGGTGTGGCATGGATCCACTCGCGTCGCATGCTGTGGATCCCGGATGTGTCAGACGGGGCATGAAACATCGCTGCCGCCGAGTGGAAAACTGAGATTGGTCCCTGGAAACTGGTGACATCGTTCAACAGGGAGTCGTGCTCTGTGTCAAGGAAGTCATGGACCAGTTGGGGGAGCTGTGGCTCGTGGATTTGGAGAGCCAGACGTGTTAGTTGTGTTGGATATCCACGTTCTGAAGGCAGGATAAGTATACCATGTCAAACGAGAATTTAAACATACATACGGGGTCGCATGGGTAAATGCATATGGCTTTCGATATGCTCAATATCAACAGCCTCGTCATCTGGCTCTTGTTGGTCAATATCCTGGCTGATAGAGGCTGCCACTTGGATTGATGAGGGAGCTTCAACGTCGGGTGGGAGCATACCCTGCTCAACGAAAAAAATACGTGCAGTAGCGAGCTTGTCGAGACGTTGAATAGTCAAAAGCATTTGCCCAAGGGCATTGTAGTGGTTTGAGTGACGCCATGGGCGTTTGACTGCCGTTATATGGCGGGATTCAGTAATGGAACTGCACAGGCCATTCGGTGCCCCAAATTCCTGAATCATACGGATGTAGTGACACAGTGTGTGTTGACGAGGGAGGGAGAATCCAGTGGGCCGAACTTTGGAACAGAACACCTCGCGGTGTGAGTGAAATGCTGCTAGAGCTTTTGTGGCATCTTCTAGGTCCTCAACTCCAAGTTCTGAACGGCGAACAATGTAGCAGAAATCCAAAAATGCAGCTAAACACTGCACCAGCTGTGGGGGGACATATTCGGCAATAGCGGGCAAGTAGATCTATACTTTCGTTAAGTTCCCTATAAAGCAGATAAGATGTAGTATAAATACACACCTTCATCATTGCTTTGGAGTCGTCGCCTGTCCATTGTTTGAAGCGGCGGCCATGGGGAAAGCGGCATAGACCAGTGAAATGAGGTACTACAGCTAGACTAGACAACAGTCATTCTTTAACACAATAAATCAGCATGGTCACTTACCACCTATCAATGTCATCTAGAATCTCCTTGGCACGGGTGGGCTCATACTCAGCCTCAATCCATTCGCAGGTCCACGTCACAAGGTGATCCTTGAATGTCCCTTTGATCAGCTGATGAAGTAGATCGGGCGATATCATCGCAAATATATCTGCACGAGGGAAATCATGGGTGAACGGCTATCAAAAACCTCGTCAATGAACCAGACGCACATGAAAAAAAGACACTAACAATAATAGTGACATCTATCCCATATTCACGCCAAAGAACGTCCGAAGGAAGTGCATCACGAAGTAGGCAGTGCAGAGCATGGGTACGTCGCCCCCCTGGACCATCAAGATCATTCATCGGCGCTGTACATCTGAGATTTGCATATGAGTAACAATGCCAGCAATATACTAGTAAGTTTGAATACACACTTGGAACACCATCCTTGCACAATTCCACTCAACATAACTTGCTCAGGATAGTCGGCAATGAAAGCCGCTAGGTCGAATATTACACGGCGCCAATGGCTGTCAGGACAACGGCGCACAACTGGAGTGACCATGGCTGACTTCACTGGCTGTAGTATTGCCGATATGGAGGCATGATATAATTTCTTTTTGAATGAGCGGAAGGCCGCATCATTGTCTTCCTTGCGAGCCGCTAGAAATCCAATGATAGTCATGTAAAATAGCACACCAAAAAAGAATGAGACAATGTACCTTTCGGGATTGCAAGGAAAGCAATCGGTATCACTGCCTGGTTGTGGGCTCTACGCACACAATTGTGGGGATTGGTGATGGAGAGATACAACGGGTGGTACTCTACATTGCCGGTCGCAACGGAGACGGTGGTCTTATCACTGCCAAGGATGATACCACAATACATTGCTCCCTCTGTTGAGTGATCATCGGCGTAAATCCGGTCCTATTTTCACAAAAGGAGTGAGTATTGAATGAAGGCCCAATCAATGACAACGTACACTCTGACGCCAGGCATAATTGCCTGACATGAAGTCTGTCCACCGTCGTCGCCCTTGTGAATCCATGTAAGTAAAGGGGCGATAATCAAATTTATCCTTGAAGTCAGCATTGTCAAGCATCTCAGTGAGGACACGATCTACATCACGGTACCACACTTCGTACTCTGCACACTTCCAGGATGGTGGATTTTCTTCACCATCCACGTTTGGTGAGACTTTCATACACTCCCAAGGAGTCCCGCCTGATTGTATTCGGTCGATTGTTGCGTACATGTGGGCAGCAGATAGGAAAGGTGCACCCGAAGATGATGGATTGCTCCCTAGGCCTTCAGATTGCTGCTGGAGGGCCCGGAATGCCCAAAGCTCCATGAGGTGGTTGATATTTCCTGCTGACATCTCCTCGCGCCTGAAGAGAAAATCTGCAAGGAGGAAGTCATGCTGACTGGCGAAAGGGGACCAGTCAGCAGGGTCATGCTGAGCACGAGGGCTAGGAGGATGACCGGGAGGTAATGGCACCCCTGACTCGTCACAGGGTTGCGCTGGATTTCATCATCAGTGAAACTGAATTCCCGACAATGACATACGAACCGGTCAGATACGGGTGATACTCTTTCTGTGCTGCCCCTCCTGCAAGTGCATGATCAACGTTGGGTCCTTCTGGTGACTGAACCCCAACTCCAAGGCTGGCAAGATCGTCTAGAAAGGAATGGGCAATGGGGGAGTGGCCACCGTGTTGCTCAGGTGCGCGGCTTGAGGAACCACTGGTAACAGGGTCCAACTTGGAATCTGAGTCAGCTTGAGCGTGCCGTCGGTTGGGATGCACAGTATGAACATGCCCTGTGCGCCCCCGCTGTGAAGTAAATGTTTTGGAACAATAAGGGCATAACAGGCGATTCAACAGTGTCGGCACTGTCGGGGGAGACATAGTGATGTTGCAAAGCAGAGAGATAGAATCTGAATAAGCATTGTTAGTTCCACAAATGAACTCAGGGTGACTGTTGACATACCAAATGGGCGCTGCAGAATACGTTGGACGGTGGAAAAAGGCCACCATGCTAAGGGTCTCCATTCTTGAGGAATGCAACCTTGCGCTAAATAAGTAATGTGGGATACATTAGCTCATGCAAAAAAGCTCACCATGTAAGGGACTTTGACTGAAGGGGCAAAGATGTGTTTCGTCAGTGGCCAAAAAACTGCATTAGCCGGTCAAAATTGAAAAGGTCGAGAGGCAAGACAGTCTTACCTCCCTCATCTCTCTTTCTTTTGCTCTAACACTCTCGCATCAGTATTGTCATGGCACGCCCCATCCGCAAAAACGCCAACATTGATCCCACAGCCATCATCCGGGCCAACACACAAAAACGCCGCACTACAGCCCAGAAAAACGCCGACAAAGCGCGTGAGGTCGCCGCTGCTGTCAAAATGCAAGACCAGGTGGCAAAGGAATGGTGTGAAAAGGTTCAAGCTATTGCCACAATGGAAGATCAGCTCCACAATGAGGACAATATATATCCGAACCGCACCACAACATCTGCAAAAAAAGGGGTGGGCACACTCCAGCATGTGCAGGATCTGGAGACAGGCAAGGACTTCACCAAGCCTCTAAAGTGCTCAGTGAAGGCTTGCTGACAAGATTTGACAGGAATCCCCGCCGAGCATGAGATGAACAATCTCGTTGCACCTCAGGCTGAAGGGGATGGATCAGGACCTGATGACGATGCACAAATGGAACCTACCACAGACCCTGCATCAGAGTCTGAATACATGAATGCTGGTTCCAAAGCTTCAGTATGTCCCAAGTTGTCACAAAGCACAGCACTTACAGTTTGTAGCGTGGCAAAAAACCTCGTGCCCTGTGCCGGACCTATGCAGTGGCCCAGATTGATTTGAATGAAAGTGAAGGTGACGAAGGCGGCACTGAACACCACATTCAACCAAAGTCTGGCTTCTACGCAACTGTAAGTGGCTCTGATTGGACGGCAAAGAATCACGCTTACTGCATCATAGCGTGAAAAGCCTCATAGCCAGCGTGAAGACATTGGAAATGCTCGGAAAACTGCTCCCACAAGCAATGCAGTCCGGAAGCGAGCCGCGAACCCCGCCAACTCAGACATTCAGACTGAAGGAAGTGATTTGTAAGTATAAGTTTTGATCGAGGGAGGTAGTACTCACTGTCCACATCATTGGTGAAAGACCCGCACCAAAGAGGCTGAAAAAGGGTACACAATTCGCCAGTAACCTGTCGAAAGATTGGAAGAAAAAGATCGATCATACCAAAGGAGTGGGTGCGATCCAGTCGGCTCAGGCTATGCCTATGTCCAGGAAAGATAAGGCTGTTGTAACTTCACAAGTCAGCGTGCCTCATACCTTGCTAACCCCAAAACAAATCAAGGAGGGCAATCGCGAGTGGACCAACATGATCAAGCAGCGTGGGGCAGCCCAAAAAACCAGAAGGCTAGCGAGCAACGGAATGCAAGAGTCTGAGGGAGGTGGGAATTTTGCGGCTGTGGCGCAAACAACCGAATCCGTGAGTTGTCGTTGGTAACCATCAAGTACCCATCAGCAATACATACTCACCATATGGTTGCATGGTGTTTGTGGTGTGTTTGGGTCTCTCACAGATGGGTTTGAAGGTTTCCAAGGTGAATGCCAATCATACGTCACCAGGAACGGAGGCTGCACAAGGCCCGGGGGTGAAATCGATCTCGAAGGCGCTGAGGGACATGAAAGTCAAGGATCTCCCCATTGAAGACACGCTGGTCGCAAAGCGCCAATGGGACACCCTAATCTGTCTTCTCATTGATTGGGCTGGGGCCACAGATGACCCATTTGGCACCAACGAGAACCCGGAACTCATGCCCACAATCCAGCAACTGTGGGATGATACCTTCAACTCGGGGGATGCTCCTCTCGATGTTACCGAGTATCCAGTGATCAAAAAAATAGTAAGTGTTTATTCTAAAGGAGGCGACATTGTGACAGGACTTGTTCCAGGCATGCGACCGACTCAACACATGGCGCAGTGGTATAGGCAAACGTGGAATCTATTCCCTGGAACAGTACTTCAAGGCATCTGAGTATATCAAGGATCGCGAAGCCCGGGTGGCATTTGTGAAATCTCAAATCCCATTCATCCGTGACAGCGATGATAAACCAATGTTTCCGCTCATTTACAAGGACCCTGAGGTGAGCAGGATGCATTCGATATACCACCATTAGCTAGCGAGACTAAATCTATTATTAGAACATGAAGGGGGCTTGGGAAGCCCCTCTCATAACGTCGATTCTTGCTAAGCATATCCAGCGAGTGGGAGCCAATCAGATTTTGGCGTTCGGGAAGCCTTTTGGTGCGCTGGCATTGTGCACTGCCTCAGTAAGTACCACTATCTGTATGTGATGCAAGGCTAACGGTCAGAAGCTTGAGCGTGCACTCGAATTGTTCAAAGGAGGCGAGAATGTGAAGAACGTACTCGACTTCACAGGGGACGGCGATAGTCAAGGACGTCGATCTGGCAAAATTCAGTTTGATCACAAGTTTGCCACGGCGGCACGGCAGTATGCTTTGTCCACGTCGAGCTTGAGTGAAAACAAGTGGAAAAAGATAATCTCTTTAGCGCAAACGTTGTCGGCCACTGACTTAACAGGCACAGATCAAGATGGAATCCAGGCGGACGGGGTTTGGCGAAACGAAGAATATCTCGCAGCTGCGCGGGCTCAAATCGAAGTTTCGGATTCCGAGAGTGAGGAGATGAGCACTGGCGCGAATGGAGCAGGCAAGGAAGCAGGCTTAGATGGCGCCGAGAGTGAGGAAGCCGACATGGAAGGGGCAGATGGTAGTCAGGGCAGGGCTGCATAAGATGAGGATGCAGGCTACTTGGACGGGCATGGAGACTTGGAGGACAGTTACTGAGTCCTGCAGCAGCCATAACGTGTGAGCCGCCGCGCACAATAATGTGATTATAGAGTTCTATGTCGTGAAATATGATTGGTTGAGTGGTCTCTCATGTGCAATTCTGGCTCGGATAGTGCACGAATCTGGCACCAGTTGAGGATCTAGCGGTCGTAGCTCAGGCCTGTCAACAGTCTGGCTCAGGCCTATCATGGGTCTAGCAGCGGCCTAGCGCTAGATCAGCTGTCCTATCACTGACAGGATGCTCTGGCGCTAGGCTGTGGTCTAGCCGGTCTAGCACGGTCTAGCTGATCTAGCGCTAGACCGGCCAGATCACGCTAGGCGGTTGACACTTTTCCTGATGTGGGAGAGAAGGACATCTTAATAACGAAGGCCGCACAATGGTTGACGAGTACCAAATCTGTGGCTATTGTCACACTTATAGTTTCGATCTCATGCCAGATAAAGGCTTTATCATCTAACTGCTGGATGGCAAGCCAATGTGACGATTATGTACTTTATATGAGGATTATAATGTATGATACCTCACGTGATTTTTCAGTGATGAAGTTGCGAAACGAAGGGTCGTCTTGGAAGGGGTTTTCACTTAACGTCCTCCTCGCATCATCGATTATTCGCTTGATATCATCGTTCAATCCATTGGGCAGATCAATGGAGACAAATCTAAACAAGGACTGTAGTGCTGATGCGAAACACTTAACGCGTACTTTTTCATCGATTTCGGAATTTCTCGGCGTTACGACCCATCCGTGACCGATCCGAAAGAAATACCGATTTGGGGCGGCGACAAAGAAGTTCCTGAGTTCTAGAACTCCAACGAGCCTCGTGATCCATTTGCTACCGACGTTTTCTATATCGGTAACGCTATTAGGATGGACTTCATCCTAGTTAGCCATCTGCTTTTACCACTTTGTAGTCAGAGCGGCTAATCTGAAATACAGGAGAAGCGAGGCTTTGAGTTCATGAAACCTTTGATTGCTAGTATGATCCAGATGGATCCAGACAAGCGCCCCAAGATGGATGAAGTAGTCGTGCAATTCGATGAAGTCCGGCGCAACCTCAGCCAACGCAAGTTACGCTCACGCGTTGTGGACATCCACGAAGATCTATTCGAGCGGGTTGTTCGTACCACCTCGCATTGGAAACGCCGGATTGGGTTTGTTGCTAGAGGGATTCCGGCTATACCTAGTCCACCGCCCTAAGGGGCGCCATTTACCTTTTGTTTGTGGTACATCGTGTCTCATATGACCATGTTATGTTACGCGTCCTCTCGTTGAAGGACGACTGACGGTAGTCTGCCATCACAGGCATACGGCATGATGGGGCTAATAAGATGACAGTCCTCGCTACAGGTATTACCGTAATTGAATGGACAGCATATGCTGCAAAACTCTGGTTCTGGGCATCTAAGATCACAACCGTACAACCACACGCTTCCCTACATGACCCTTTGCATGTCATCCCCTTAGGCCATCAGGCCTTCAGGGCCAGCACCCTAGCGCTATAACTTGTAAGATATTAGAAGCAATTATAATTACCTTATCATTTGAAAAGGAAATGACATCATTATGTTGCCGCAAGGTCTGGCACCGATTCTACTCTTGTTGCCAGTCATCCACATGCCCTGGCGCTCGAAACATCTGCATAGCGTGCACAGACCATAGACACTACTATATCACGACATCAGTGAAAGCACGTCATAAATGGGGACAGGATGGTGGGTTAAGAGGAAGTTGGTATAATCCAATCGTGTGGATAATCTATTCACTGGACGGCGAAGAGTGATCCTGTCCACTATGAGGGCTGCATGGCAGCGAGAAAGTGCGCAGCGAGATTCTCTGAAATGACTCTCGGCACCCGAGCGACCTGTGGGTTGTTGTGTCTGGCCCCTGTGCCTACTTGGTATTTGAGCTAAGCCTCCCCACTTGTCCTGCTCGAAATGTAACCAGTCTATCCGGGGTCGCGGCCCTCCATTGCGGGCCACGCGAGTCGTGGTTTGGCCAACTCTCTTGATAGTACCCTAAACAGACTCGGAAAGGAACGAGGGCTTCGCCACAGCAGGCTCGAAACCGCACCCCTTCGGTTGCATCGATTATTTGGCCAAACCACTGAAGCATGGGCCGAACAATGGACGCCGGTATGACTGCCCAATACTCATACATGACCTTTACAGTTACCATCATCTGGGGGCAAAATGGTGGACGTTATCGAGATCCCTGACTCACGCTCAGGATTGCCTGTTACAAGCGATGGTCGACGTGAAGCTACTCTATTATATAATTTTCGTTACCAACTGATCGTGTTGATTGCATACATGAGTGCGAGTCCAGAAGACAGTGGGATCGTAATGTACAAGCGCCTCTAACGGACTTCCCGCGTTTTATATTTGACCAAGCCGTCTGATCTCCCTGGTGAGCTTTTGCAGCGCCCGCTTAATATCCGCAGATAATGCCCGGTTCCTGTTCCTCAGCTGGTCCAGCGAAAGTTGCAAACGTGCAAGTGTCGCATCAGATGGTGATTGCGGCACCTCAGCCTTAGAGTCAACATATGTCAACAGCCATCTTGCAGTGCAATCAAGGAGTAGCCGCAACATCTGTGGGTTGTCCTCCAATGCATCAGGGTCGCCCCAAGCAGGGAACAACAACAATTCAAAGTCGGGCCTTAGGAACACTCTCCAAATATTCTCGGCAGTGCTCAACGGTCCGTCTGGCCTGAGAAGCCAACCGACGATGACGGTAAGCGGTAGCGCCATAGTATGTTGATAGCCCCAGACTGGCATCTTGGCGATGTGGTGATCCAAATGGTCGAAAAGGAGCTTCTTTCGACCCTCACTGTCTGACAGAACCAACACAATCTCCAAATCACGAAGATCGCGTTCTGGTATCTTGTTCGGCTCATCGCGGAGCTTGGTCAGAAGTGTATTGATAGGATCGCCGAGTGCGGGTGCAAGGATCCCAATTAGTTTTCCATTTAAAACCTCGTTGCTGCCTCGGAGTAAATCCGTTAGCATAGTTTGCGGGTCCTGGTCATGGAAGGCACGGTGGAGGAAACGAACGAGGTCGCAGTCAGTGGCAAGCGCCACAAGGTTGACTGTGTCGTAGGCCCGGAGTAGAGATTGGCAGGCGGTAACGAGAAGTTTGAATCCGATGTTGTAAACAGAGTACAGCTGTCCAGGGCCGGTGGCGTACAAGATGTAGTTGACAAATTCGGGGTTGGTAGCCAGGGCAGAGTGCTCGTCCGCATTGGCAAACATGATTTGCAACGCGTACTCAATCTGTGTCGGTGTTGGGGGTATCTCCTTGTTGAGTAGATATGAAAGGAGACTCTGAGAGTCCATGCGTAGCGGCGCGCTCGGCGTGTCCTCACGGCATTCCGTATTTCCAGGAAGCTGCTCGACTGGATCTTCAACAAGACTGAAAGCATCCACATCCGTCGCTAGCTGGACAAGGCAGCTCGCAAAAAGCCACATGCTTTGCCCGCTCTTGCCTGCACTGCCTACTGCCTCTTTGAAAGCTGCGAGCACCCAGGGATTGATGGCGGCATCTTTAATGACCTGTTTAAATTGCGGGATGGAAGCGAGCCTGGAGAATACTACCAACAGCACGATGAGGTGTTGGTGGACTTCATAAAGTTGGGTATGATCGAGCCTTTTCAGCCTCTCGAGAATCCCCTCCAAGTACTTAGCCCTGCAACGGTGTGAGCCGAGGCTCGAAAGTGGGACTAAGAGGCACGCACGGTGATTCGTTCCATTCCTGTGGATTTTGATTGATGGTCCTAAACAATTCAGACTAAGTACGAGCCCAGTCATGAAACGATGTATCACATACTCCGTTGTCTGCTCGATTTTCGAGCTCATAACAGCATTGAAGT
>JBBPUH010000311.1:0-13749 GCA_038094555.1 Boletus aff. phaeocephalus
ACCTGCAGCAAGTGTAAGACTACAGGAATGTAAGTAAAAGTAGGAATCTATGTAGGAATAGATGTCTTACCTCAGTTGGCTTAACGAGCAACTGAGGTGTGTTGAAAAAGACTAGCGAGCAAATAAAGGTCGCATGTGATTAGGTAAGCACATGCGACTACATACAACATTTGAACTCCAACAATCCTAATGGTGGCAAAGGTATACACAAAAGACAGTGGTTTCACTTAAGCCAAGGGCACTCTTAACACCTATGCATCAAAGGTTCCTAGCAGCCCTGCTGCAGAGGAACTCTTGGCGAACATTCAAGCCGCTTGAACAGCCACAAAGAAGACAAGTGGAGGCTGGTGTGATGTCTTTGAGGCTGGCATGATTATCGAGATGGTCTTATATGCTCATTTGGACACTTACTTGATAGCTTGCAGTCGTTGACATGGCATGATAGCATTTACATTTTTTGCGACATACAGCCTTAGCAAGTTCACATCGCAGCTTGAGCTTTTCACATCAAAAGTGTCCACTGATAGGTACAGTCCTACATGACCCTTTCTCTGCCTCCACCTTTGTCGCCCGCACAAAGGTGTCCAATAGCTCTGTAGATGCCAGATAGTCATGCCAAAAGACGTCAGGCACTGTGCTGCTCAACCTGTGGACCAACCCTTTGAGATCCCTAGCTCTTAACGTGGCCGACCACTAATGACAAAGCCTGCAAGTGATGTGGATCTTGCCCCCACTGTCCCTGAGGTCAAAATCATATGCCATTGGCCTGCACCCTTCTCTCCCACATGCACTGAATTCCACCACCCAGACTCAGAGGGGAGGGAGGTGCAATCCAATCTCCCTAGATTGAACCTCTCCAACCCACTCCCTGTAAATGAGAACCACCATATTCATCTGCAACAGTTTGAGCTCCCTCCCTATCACACATGAGACAGTCTCCCAGATGTTGCCAGTATTATCCACCCCAATTGCCTTGATTGTTTGAGAGACTGCTTCCTTGATGTACATAGATATTGTTGCAGAGCCCCCAAAAGACAATACAAAGTTGAATTCATCACTGCGTATCAACTTGCAACTCAGCCACTACTGCAGAAAGGTGCAAAGAGAAAACACTTGCCACACTACCAGTCCTTTAAGGTCATCAAAGCCCTCCTTGAGTCGCACCGCTGGTGCACAAGTGGCCAACAAAAGCCCCCTCCACCCGCCATGATAAAAGGGTGAATCTCTGTACCAGCCCAGGTTTGTGGGGCGTTTGAAGCTGCAGCTTACTTCTGTGGCCTGCTTCATCACACCCAGGAAAGGTTTATTGCAAAATGTTGACAGTACATTGCTGACAGGGCCAGTTTCAACCTTTGTCAAACTGCCTACCCACTGTAGCCCGCCCGTCAGCACATTAGAGTGAGTGTTGAACACAAAGAATGTGTTTGCAGGAATCATGCACTCTATTAACTGGGTGATGAACTTGTGCACTGGCCACATTTTTTGGAGGGCAGTGCTCTGCCCACTGCACTTCAGTGCTATGTCGATGACTTGCAACTCCATGGCCACCACAGCCTAGCCTTTAGTTTCTGGTGGTGTGGCAGTCCTGATGATGGGGTACTCACATTATCTGGAGATGCTAGGTATTGGTGCTCGAAGTCTAGCCTTAGCAAATCTGCCATGAAGCTTTCAAAGCTGGTCGAGAGAGCTGCATTAACGAGGACAAGAGGCCACGTCAGCTTTGCCTGCTTCCTGCCCCCATATCCAAGAAAAACGTACTGTGAGACCTGATCATTCAATATTGCATAGCAATAGGAGAAAATGCTCACAGGCAGATCAGCCTTTGGGCGATTCTCTTGCCCATGCCAATGCTTTGTGTCGCACAGAATGCAGCAAAATGGCAATGGATCATTCACTTTCTCAGCCCTCAACTTGATGCAGCCTGTGCCATTCTTAGCAGATTGTTCACAGATGAATGCACCACAGTCAATGCAGACACTTCTTTTTTCTCCCATGAGATCACCACAGAAACAGCAGTACTCTTTCAATACTGCAAGCAAGAAGTTGGCCTGAGCCACCACACCTGCAAAGGGCTCCTAAGCTCCGCATCGCGTTTAGGTAGAATACTTACCTTCAACATCCACCCTACTGCCTGCACCAGCGTTGCTGGCCATCTCTACAAGGGTACTGTATTTTTTGTTGTAAGGACACACCAGGAGTCAGAGCCCCCTTCCCTTGTCTTTCGGCATGCCGAGTGGACGTAAGGAAGGCTTACCTCACTTACATAAGCACATTGTAGGCTCTTCAGGAAAAAATGATGGAAATTTATGCACATTCTCACTGGTTTAAGTTCCTTGGCTGGCCGCACAAATGCATGCATTTTACTACATCCTGCAGTCGCACAATCACATTGAGTCACCAAACTCTGTTTGGTGTGCAACCTTGATTACTGCTGCACTGTGGGAATACAGCATGCTGTACAGGTGAGTCACTCAGGGGAAACTAGTCTTGCCTCGAAACTTGGCTTGAGCTAGTGAGCTCGAGGAGGGGGGGTTGGATGAAGTTCACACTTTATGTGCTGATGCGACACAACAACCTGATGTACTTAGACTGCTTGGTATAGCTGTTCTGAGTGATCATAAGCCCCATCAATGGGAGGGGACTATTGTGACACACTTCGCCATGTGCAATCACCTATTCTTTGTGCCTTGGGACACTGTCGGGCTGCTTGAGCTCTGCCAGGTGGCATGAGATTATGCCAACCTACAGGTTCAGTGCATTACCTTGCATGAGCACAGCAGCAATTTCAGATGCTTTGTCTAGAGCATCATGAAATCGCCCTCAACCTTCTGCATTCTCGATGGTCCTAGCATTGTGTCAGTGTTCTGGTGCAACATCCAAAAATGGTCATACCTCTTGTGGGCCACTGTCAACCACCTTTTCAGGCTTGGAAAAGTATGCCTGTAACTCGCCTGAAGGCCGCTAGCAGACCTCTGTCCATTTTCTATTCCATTTCCTGCTCACTGTTCACTCAAATTCTCCCCAGCATGTGTACAGGTACAGTAAATAATAAAGAACCTGACTTCCTACATAGCAGGGGAAAAGTCACAATCAAATCAACCAGCAAAACAAGTTCAGCCTTCAAGGCAGCTGATCATTCTGTAGAGTGTGACGCTTATGTACAGAGCCATGAAGTTCTACAGGAGTGGCTAAATCAAGGCTTTGGTCAACTTATGATACTGTCACATCCCAGATTTTCGTGAAGTCCATCTCTGGACATCTCCAGAGTTCCAGATGTTACATTAGTCCTTGGGTCTGGACTATTTCAAAGTTGGCACTCCAGACATTTACTTTTTATATTCATCTCCTTTTGTTCTAGTTCACATTTGTAAGTCTGTATTATCCTCTTAGTAATATTTCTCGGTTTCCGTTCTTCTCTGACTTCTGTTTTATTCATCACTGTGTACATCGCCTTCACCTAACCCTTTCACTTACCAATCTCTGGTCCAGAGCTATACTGGACATCAGTATATAAACCCTATACTTCTTTCGTAGATACCTCAGTTTGAATATTAAATAAGTCACCTCCAGTTCTGAGTCTGACTTTCTCTATTCTCTCTCATCTCCATTCCATCCTAAATATGAGGACAAGGGCTTGACAAGGGTGCGACACACAAGTCTTGCACCGACGTCCTCACCCCCTCCATATCTCTGATCTCCAGACCTCCGGTCAACTTCACTCGACAACGCTCGTACCCCATTTCCTTATTCCCCGGACCTCCATCAGACTTTGATCTGGAGGACCCGGACTTGACAGATACTCATTCATGTTCCTCACACAGTTGTCCACCCCCTCCACATTGTAGTACTCAAATGCTTTGTTGACAGACAGAAGTGGCTGCTCCCCTGGTGCAGAGTGTATGCTGTCCAAGAGTCTGCCCCACAGCTCTCCATTGTACCAGTTCCCCAGAGCGGCTTCAAGCCGCACATGTGCTTCTGCAAGAGTTATTCCCCAGTCATGCCGGAGGAAAGTAGTCACAATGGTGTGAGTGCATTGGTCGTCGACAATGCCTAGGTGCATTGTCAAAGGAACCCTGTTTGAGATGGTAAGTGAATGCACTGTATGGTATGGCTGTGACTCATGAAGGCCCAGTGGGCTGGCCAGGCATGTCGACCTGTGCAGGAGCTGGTGGACACACATGGTCACTTCCACTACAAAAAAAACAGTAATATTGAGTGACCAAACAGCCCAGTCCAAAGCTTTTCGGTTTATCCTGCACAAGGTGCACTGCCAGCAGAGGTCAAAAAGCTAACGCCGTAGAGTGGATCATGCTCACTGAGATTGCCCAAAGTACATATCTTCCTCTTCAGTCAGGAACCAGACTGAAGGCTCGTGACCTTCATGCCATCTTTCTGGGAGTCCAGTAGCACTGGAAGAATATGGCATGTGTTCTCCCCAACTTCTGAGTGCTTTGCTGCAGTAAAAGCAAAGAGCATCCTGAAATGTCTTGTTGAAGGAGTACTGGTGGTCGAAGTGGTTGATCCTTCCCCAAATCCAGGTGTGTCCAGGCGACAATGGAGGGGGCAGCATTTTTGCATGGAAGAGCAGCTCCAGGTTCCTGTGGCCTGCAGCTGTTTAGCTGATGATAGCTCAGCAAGTAAAGGGACTGCATATTGAAGGTCTCCTCATTCTGAGGGCTGACTGGACTCATCCGAAGGTATTCCAGGTGGTCCTTGGGAATGTCTTTGTACTCTGTCCAAAGCCAGTTAAAGCAGTCATGAATGAGAAACTCATTGAAAATGAGAAGCTCATCAGAGCTGTCTTTCAACATTTGATGCCTGAAAAGCTCATCAATGATGAGCCGGCAAGCAGTAAGGTACTTCAGGAAGCAAGCACTGCAGTTGTTTTGGCAATCCAGCACAAAAGTCAGCGGCTGTTGAGAAGCATACGCTGGGTTTTCGAGTTTGCACACCCAGGCCTTCCACCACAACATCCAATAGACGACGGAGTAGCAGAGCTGAATCCAGGCATCTGTGTACCTTGCAGGGAGGGGCAGGTAGCCCAAATACTTTTTGTCCCCACTGAATGCCTCTACCCTGCATCTCCTGTACGTCCCCCCTGCTGAGTGGGGATATTTGCCTTCCTTCAGCAATCCATACCAAACAGCATGGGGCTTCCTTAATGCCCACTCAACCAGTTGGATGGCTTGCCCATCTGACAGGATAACGAAGGTTTGGACCGAAATTGCAGATTCTTGGTGGGAATTGGACATTCTTGGAGGGGGAAGGTTGACACTGGTGGGGGTCGCTTGTTTGCCATAGCTTACCAGGCATGTCACTGCAACAACTTTTACATAAGGCGCTCTCTTTGTGCTCAACACCAAAGGTTAAGTATACTGCATCACCTGGAAATCCACAAATGCACGTGATATTGGCCCTAATAACACATGCATGCACAAAGTCGCCCTTATCCCAATCTAGATCCTCTTCATCTTCTGCACTAGAGTATAATGCTTAGCTTGGCCTCCAGGATAAGACCCAAGAGTGAGGTCCTACACACTACAGGTCATTGCATCATCACCATTTTGCCACCACTCTCCTATGCAGACTGTCACATCCCATCCATATTCCATTGTTGTCCTGTAGGCGCTGTCGTTGCATCTCATGCTCCCCATGTCCCTGCACTGCCCCTTCATTCCAGCATTTTGCATGGTCCTCATCATCCCCCATGTCGTTTTCTGAGCCCCTCCTATTTATTTTAGCCCATCACACTCTGATTATGCTTTGTGTCATTTAGTCCTTCCTGTAAGTATCTTTCTTCAATGTGCAATTTGGTCAGCACCTTGTGCCATCCATTCACAATTAACTCAGGCGATCTCATTCCAAAATAGTCAAGTGATGCTCTAAGAATCGCCTGGTCATCATGGCCATTGCATCTCGCATCCCACTACCCCAACACTACACTCTTGCATCCATGTCGCTGCTACTGGGTCATCGCTGCCTCTACCCCATGGTCCGAATCACACTTTTTTAGTAGTTCCAACAGCTGCAACGGCAGAGAGGTGGGGACAGCGAGAGCATGAGATGCAAAGCCATGACAGCTACAACAGCAGGAACAAGGGGGAAAGTAAGGGCTGCATCAGTGGGGCAGGATGGTGAAGGCTGGCAATGTGGCGGTGGCAATGTGACAATGACGCAACAGCACGGATCACTGAGGAATGGGCCCATGGGGACGCAAGGTCGATGCGGAAACACAAATGGTGACTCATAGATGCATGGTGGTGCATTGTGGTTTTAAACACACCATGCAGATGGTGAGAATATATCCATCAAATACTTTACGCTGGCCCAGAAAGCAACACGCTTTCCCATGTATCTTTGGAGGCATGTCAAACCCAACCTCAGTGATCCTTCATATCCTGGCATTGAAGAAACTGAAGCAGAAACGCTCTGCCAATACAGGTGGCAGGCTTTGGGAAGGAGACGAAGGGATAGGTGATGAAGGCAGGTAGCAAAAATGTCCATGGGAGAGGTACTTACGAGGATGGCAGCTTCCACAATTCCCTTCCAGCCTGCAGCTAACGGTGGAGAGGTCATTCTGCAACTTCTGTGGGGACCACATGGGCGACCAATTTAACCAGTGTGTGGAATGTGGTGGCTACATGTGTGAACAGAGGGTCATCGATGGCCCCAGGTGCATTTGGGCAGGAACACTCGACAGGCAGAGGCCATTTCGCTGCGTCATTTGTGAGCCACATCACTGGAGGAAGATTGGGGATGCGCCAAGGGGTGAAGAGGGCTGCATGCCTGTAAGTCAAGCTTCACCCTTTTCATATGCTGAGTCAGTGGTTGCAAATGCCATATAGTACAGCTTTGCTGGTTATGCAGGGAGAAAACAATCGGAGCTAATGTGGCCGATGGTGCTGGCGACCTTTACGCTGGCAAATTTACCTGACAAGTACATGCAGGAGTCACTGGAGCTCAACTTCGAGATGCAGTACATGACAAAAAGGGATAATGTAAGTTGGATAGGGCTTTGAACCAGCCTCCCTCTCTGAACAAGAATGGCGGCAGCTTTGCATTCTGAACGGTAATTTGAAGGAGAGCATAGGGAAGAATGGGGGGGATGCACTAAGTCGAGGGGCGGAGTTCATCAAACAATCCATTCAGTGCCATGTTCCAGCAAATGTGTTCATCGTGATCAATATGCATTCAGATGCAAGAACTGGAAGACTGCAGTGGATGGATTGAGCAAAGAACCTGCAGCACAGTGATGCGGGTGAAGTGTGCAAGTTCATGGGGCCACAATTATTGGAGGAGATGGAGAGGGCAGTGGAGCAGGCCTGTCTCTGCATTCAGTCTGCGGTGGTGAATGGCTGGCACGATAACTCGCCATTTTTGAGGGGTGGGTGGAGGGGGTTATTCCTTGCAATCTGTGCACTGGTCATGTGAATCAGGGAATCGTTTGTGGGCATGAGGAGCCTTGTAGAAAGGTGTGTGGCATTTCTACTTTGTTTTATCAAGGGCTGTTTGAAAGGCTGATAGAGCCAGCAAAATGTTTGATTTTGTGCTAGGATTTGCTGGATCATCCACTCTTCCAACCCAGGTGAAAAACATGGTAAGCCAAGTGATTGAGCAGCTGGATGTAGACAAGACGATGGGTTTATGGGAGACCATTGCATTGGTTGTCAGCCATGATCTTCACCTGCTGGAGGTGAATAGTGTTGTGGTGATCTTTAAGGAACGAGGGTCCACTGAAGTATTGGTGAGGAAGATCGCATGTCATGCACCTCCAATGCGACCATGGGGTCTTGAATTCTGAGCTTGCGGGTCACTGAATTGTGACCATACAGCATTCAACTTCTACATACAAAATGATAGCTACGATATTTGGATGATGTGCAGGTTTTGTGGGTGGAAGTCCACTTGGGTGAAGGAGCGACACTGGAAACACCACACTTTCAGACTAGATAGCACCATCCCAAAAGTGTTCTGGCACAGTTATCTGCCTCCTCAAGCGCTGCAAAGCATATTTGTTGAGGTGAGCATGGACCAGGTGGAGGGTAAGAATAGAAAGTAGAGATTCGCCTTTGCCCAACAGGAGTTCACAAATTACAATCCTTTCAAGCTATAAGCTGCCATAAGGTACACTGTGTGGAAAAGGGCAAATCGGTTCTTCACTTCCTTGGTCACAAAACAAGAATAAGGGCATTAGATTCACAGAGAAGACAATCACGATTGTTGCAACTCTGGTACGCGCTTACTGGCTTTCCAAATTTGTAGTGCTGTAAATGCCCATGTCACTGTGATCCTGAGTTAGCTAATGTATTTGTATATATTTGTGACTGTGTTTAAGTTCACTTTTTTCTCCCTTGTCGACCATTGTGTGGCACCACACAGTATAGCATGTGGCTGGCTGTTAAGCCAACTATTGCACCCACATTACTGGATGCCATGCAGCGCTTGTCTCCCCTCCAAGATCCACCTTGTGTGGTGGGCTGTTAAGCCTGCCATTGCATCCAGGCTACTAGATGCCGCATACTAAGAAACATCCAATGCTTGTATAAGCCAGCATTTTGGCTGGACTTTTTGAGTCTGGCTGTGGATACTTCTTAATTTAGCACTTGTCCCATTGTCAGATGGGCCATTGGATTCAAGTCATTGGAACAGGTGCAAATCCTATCATGGGTGGCCACTATGATAACTTGGGTTGGGTGCTGCCATATCAGCCATGTCCCAGAAGGGCCCACCATGGCCTGCTGGGACACTGAGTAGGTGCAACATATTTTTTGGAGCAATCATCCCAAGAGGATCTATCATCTCCGTGCGCGACTGCCAGTCAGTTCTCCATTAACAGGTGTAGCCACCGTCAGCCACGCATGCACAGCCACCACCCCAAAGATGGCAACACCATGTCTGCATCATCAACGCCATCACAATGACAATGACACAACATCTGCGCTGCCACCACCCTGACAACAACAATGGTGATGACGATGCCACCATGTCTGCATCCCTGACATCATCACAATGATGACGATGGCTCTGTGCCACCACCACCACTGCGATGATGACACAATGTCTGCACTGCCACCACCACTGTGATGACAATTGTGATGTTTGCACAGCCATCACCCTGATGATGACGACACAATATTTACACTACTGCCACACTGATGACAGCGATGGTGACAATGGCAATGTCATATTTGCATTGCGGACACCACCACAATAATGATGACGCGACATCCACACCACCACCACCACTGTGATGATGAGAGATACTTGTTTAGTGCAAACTTTGTACAAGTACATAAGTAACAGTCTGTAGCTAATTGAGAACAACAGTCATTGTATGGGCAGCACCCAGCACTGGGTAGATGTCGTCAGGCGTAAGAAGGAGGAGTGATTGTAAGCCTCAGTATGCAGCCTTGGATTGGTGCTCGTTTAGGCTTGGGTTTCTTTGCTCATCTATGCTGACCAGCATAGCTAGTATGTCTGTGTGCAGGGCTTCAAAGCGAGTGAAGTAGTCATAAATAGATGCAAGGGGCTTATGCCCTATGATCTCCTCCACCTCTGCAGCTAGCTACAAGGTTCTCCAGGTCAGTAGAAGGGTGAACCAAGTAGCATACGTACCACAGCAAGGACAAATGATACAGTTTGTAAATTAAGAGGAATGTCAGAGAGATGTTGGTCTTTAGGGATCACAATCGAGAAATAACTGACTGATTCTCTCAATCGTAGTGTATGTAAGATAATTTCTCATACAGTGCGATCAGAGAACCACCAGACCTAGAACACAGCATGAAAGACAGCCTTCAATTAGAATATAAGCCAGGCTTACCTGGAATTGCAATGATTCATGGACCAAAATATGCCAAAGGTTGAATCCCCAGCAACAGTCCCACTGGAGCCGGTCAGTGAGCCAGCGAATGGATGTAGCCACTCCAGGCATGCTCCCGGGATCAAGTGTTGGGGATATAAATGAGCTGGGTCTTGTTGGGACAAAGGAGTTAACAGATTGATAGCTGAACATGAGTAAAAAACATCAATGGGACCTGGGAGATTTGGCCACATAGCAGCCCATGGAAAGCTGGATCTTCAAGGGTGGTGTGGAACACTGGCATGCTCGGGTCCACAAATATATTTTGCACTAGAAAATATCAACCCTATGCCATAATGCAGAAAGTTGGAAACTGGAATGTTATCTTTAGCTGGTGTCCAGTTCAGGTGGCTATAGGCCCTCTGAACTGACTCAATCGTTTTGTTGATGGCATCCATGGATTGGTCGGATGTCAGGACAAGTGCGGGTTGAATGAACCCCATTACAATCATGAATGAAACCCTATCCATGAAGTGGTGGATGACCTCCAACCAACCTGACTGATGGGCATATGCCAGAAGTGCCATATGCAGCTGCTCTGCAATACTAAGTAAACGAAACCTAGTATTCTGAAAATGAAACTCATGCTTTGAAGGAAAGGACGAGAGAGAAATGGGGATTAACGACTGAACAACATCATGCATGTCTTGATTTTGTATCGAGTGGTAGCTGTTTGGAGGATGTGGCCTCATCTGTGAGAGGGTATGGGAGTAAAACTGGTTCTCTGGTGTGGTAACGTTTCATAGCACTACAGTCAGAGCTGTTGCTGAGAGTGAGCAGCAATAGTCTATCAGGCATAAATATGCTGTACGCTGGCTACCGGGCTTGGAGCGAGTGCTGGTTGAATGAGTGTCAGGTGTATGTGAGTCCCACACCAGGTCATTTGAAGGGATATTGGAGTATACAAATCCCTCTGGCTCCATCTGGAGGGCAAAGGCAGCCAGTATCAGGTGGGGACGGGTCCAGGGAAACTGGGTGGTGAGCACATCTATTTTGATTTGGCAATAAGCCTACTCCAAATTGGTCAAAATCTTAGATCTTTGCTAAAGGCTGCATGGTGGGTGTACTTGCTGCCCCATATTTCCCATGCACCCAACCTCTTGGTGTGTGTAATGCTCATCCTTACCCCGTCAATAGGCACACCTTTTCACTCACTCCACTCCAATGCCATGCTCAAAGCCAGGTTAAGTTCTCATCCCCTTTACCTATGGCAGAGCCTCATCTGCACATTTTGACAGTCCACAAAAATTGCACAGATGCAATGAGCATCAGATTGCCATTACTGTGCTCGTTGACAAACCCTTGCCACCTCACCCCTGCCCCCACTCCTCATCTCATCTCACAGTGGCTGTCACACTGCCCTTGGCCTCACCACCGTCTTGCTGGCAATGGCATGCATGTCGCCTTCATCCCTGCCGTTTTCCACCTTTGTCGCCTTGGTGTCATTGCTTTCATCTCGCCTAGCCTCACCTTCCCCTTACCCAACACTGTCTTGACCTTGCCCTCCAGTGCTGTCTTCACCTTGCCCCACCTCTCCCCTCACCCACCTCATCCTTACCCTCCCTCATATCGCCTGGTGATGACCACAAAGATCTAATAACTGTACTACCGCATTGTTGTTGCTACCACCTCGCCCTCAGTTCCTTTCCCTCCGTCATGCCATGGTGACACACCATCACCTTCACCCTCACCTTTGCACTTGCCTTCCAGACAAGCTACATGGCAATTTTTTCAGCGCAGCTACTCTAGGAAGCCACACTGAAAAAATTACTTATGCAGATTCATCCCCTAGGCACTACAACCTGTGGATAGGTCAATTAGACCTCTAACTGGGTGGTCCTATAGCCTCTCAAACTCCACAGTTTCCACAAAGGATTCATCCACAATAGGCTTCTCTACTAAGCTTCTGCAATTGAATTTCTCAAAACCTCTCCAGACTCTGCATTCCCATGCAGATTCCTTTGGATTGCTCCAATGCTCAACATCCCTGCATTGCATCAGGACTGTTAGTAATATTTCCTTTTCAGTCTGACCAGGGCTTACCACTCAAATTTCAGATTGATACTTCCAGATCGGGTATCCAAGATTGGTGGTTACTTTATTTTCCACTTGAATGTGTCGCTCCAAGCCTGGCATGGGCTACTTATACTATTTGTCCACTTGAACGCATCACACCAAGCCTGGCATTGAATGCAGTTGAATAAAAAACTCAAGGTGTAACTAAGGTAGTTTACAATCCGAGGAGGCACCCTTCTGGTCAGGTTGGCAGTTCTACTTCTCAGATATTAGCCACCACATCTTGGATATTCATGCAGAGTTGGCATTCTCTGAGTCATGAGGCTATTTAAATTCAGCTCATAGTCAAACTCCATTTACTCACAACTGAGCCACTGTTTGTTATGTCTCACACTATGCTGCCTGATGGGTACCCTTCATCAATCTTTAAGCTAGGCCCAGGGGAGCAACCGCCTGCCACTTTCCTGACCCCACCTTGTACCCTTGAAGCAATGCCACCTTACTCTTTGCCTGTTGATGAGCAACTGCCTAAGGCATATTGTGCCCACTATGAGTCCTTATGGAAGGCCCCCTATATTATGGCTTGTCATTCTTCATTGGCATTGGCATGCATTCTTACTATATCATCACTAGGCCTTGGTGCCTGTACCAAGTCTATGCCTGCTAGAGAATGTCTTATAGGAATACAAGGAAGCCCTAGGGGAGAAGTTCATGCTGGTGAAACTACTTCTCTGCACTCAGCATATATGTGAAGAGCATGAAATGCTTCTATGCAATTATCTTGGCCAGAAGGGTGCTGAGCGGGTCATGTCTGAAAATGATCCATTGGGAAATTCAGATACTATAACCGTCAGAGCAAAGTACATTGTTGAGAATCACATGATCAAGATCTAATCTATTATCTTATCATATTCTTATCTAAGAATCTAGAATCTTGTCATGTGATGATGACATGTCAATGGTAACATATTTAGATGACATGAGAGAGTTCACATGTCAGATGTCATTCCTGAATAACATGTGAACACTTTAAATGACACTTGACATCTATTCTCTCATGGTATTCCTTAGTGTTCCGAAACACTATTTTTACTCTTACTTTACATGGAGAGGTTGTCCATAGATACAAATATCTCTGTACATGTATATAAGCTGGGACATTGATCCCAGGACAATAGAACTAAGACTCATTCTCTGTTCTACCTCTCCTCTGAGATCAAACTCTCTCTTTGAGCTCTTCCCTCAGTCCTATACCATCCCAAAGTCTCTACCCTCTGGAAAGTGCCCTCTGTGAGTGTTCCCACAGACTGTGCTGGTGCTGTAGAACATTGGCCTGTTCCACTGCCATTTCTTCATACATTCACGCAGTGTTCAATCAGACCTTGCAGTTGTTTCTTGTCCACAACAATGTGAGTTTGTCTGCAGCAAGAATAAAGCCTGCTCATGGCCCACCCCCATATTCATACTGCAGGACCCTGGTGTGAAGCCTGCATAGTCTCTTGTGCTGTCATTGTTTTTTGAGCAGATGTACGGTAGTGTATGCAGCAGCCTCAAAGGTGTACTTCGCTATTCATTTTAGTTTGGCACATTTGTTTCACTACAAATCACTCATACTTTGGTCAATTCGATCAAACAACAGGTTGAGGTTCTGGGTCTCAACCATGGCAAGCAATTCCAGCTCAGAGGATGAGGTTTGTTTTCTTTTTTGTTCAAGCATTAATGTTATGTAGCAACTGATAGATCCAGTCCTACACAATTGCTAAGATTGGGTCACAAGGATTGCGTATTCGGGTGGCGTGGGATTCTTTGGAAAGCGGGATAGCCGTGCTCTGTGAAAAGTAATTCTCGGCCCGAGGGTTTTACTCATCATT
>JBBPUH010000312.1:0-13745 GCA_038094555.1 Boletus aff. phaeocephalus
TTTGGCATAGAGTAGACATGATAGAAGATATACATGTACTCTGGTGCAATTTCAAGGCTGCAGTAGCTCTTGCTAAGTCAGCTGCAAGCCATTCCTGCTGAACCTCTGCTAAAATATCCTCTAGGTTGAGCCCATGTAGTCATATTTTCCGAGAAGGATGGCTGGCCTGAGGTGACAATTTCACTATCGAGATGGCGGGCCCATGGCGGGCTGATGGGTAGGAAGATCAAATGGGAGGCTGGGCCCTTCAGTACATAGAAGAACAAGTGGCGGGTGGCACCTGTAATGCAAATATATATAACAGGCAGGCAAGCCTGAAGTTCAGTTGAAGGGAAGACCGGTAACATGCAGGCGGGCCTGTTGTAGACATGTCTATAGACTCACATAAAGGACAGGCAGGCCTTGTGGTGAATCGAGTCTGACGCGTATAACACACGGCGGGCTTGGAAGCAAGTTTCCACTGTTTCGAGTAACATACAAGTGGGCCTGGCAGTAAATTAACATTGACAGGTAGAACACATAGGAGGGCCCGCCAATAATTTACCGCGGACTAGGGAATGATATGAGTGGCCATTGAGTGTGTATTACACATAAGCTAGCCTGGGGGGAGGGAATCATGAAATAGCGCAAGATATGAATGGGCCTGGTGTGTGATATGCTATGATACATGGGCAGGCCAGGCAACAGGTTACCACAGACTAAATGAACATATGAGCGGCCTGACAGTGAATTAAAGTAGATACATATAACACAAGGGTGGGCCTGGCGGGAGGTAACGAGTTACCCGCAGGACACAGGGGCGGGCCTGGCTTCATTGTACATGCGGCTTGTTTAAACAACATGGAACGTGTGGGAGGGCCTGGCGGCATGTGATGGGTGATTTGTGGAACACATAGGCGGGTCTGAATTCATATGTGGCGGACCACTTGTTTAACATGCCAGGCCTGGCGGGGTGTCAAAAGTAACTCGTGGAATATACGGGCAGCACTGGATTCATGTAGCGAAATACTTGTTTAACATACAAGGGAGCCTGGATTCATAACAAAACGGTTGTATAATATATGGGCGGGCTTTGGCGACATGTGACGGGTGACCTGTATAACATATGGGCAGGCCTGATATTATGCGGCAAAAAACTCGTATGACAAACAGGCGGGCCTGGCAGCATGTGGTGGTTGTCTTGTGAATATATGGGCGGGCCTAGATTCAGAGAGCTCAATGCTTGTTTAATATACTGGGGGGCCTGGCGGTACATGACCTGTGAATCATGGAGTATATGGACGGGCCTGGAGTCAAGTGACGAAACACTTGTTTAACATACTGGTGGGCCGGCGGTACATGGCCTGTGAATCATGGAGTATATGGATGGGCCTGGAGTCAAGTGACGGAGTACTTGTTTAACATACTGGTGGGCCTGGCGGGTGGGTCATGGAATATGCGGGCAGGCCCGGATTCATTTGACGGGACACTTGTTTGACATATGGGCGGGCCTGATGATATGTGACAGTGCGCATTTACAACAGATGGGCAGGCCTGGGCCATGTGAGAGAAAACTTGGTCGACAAACAGATGGGCATGGAGTCATATTACGGAAACTGGTCGAATACACGGGCAGATCTCCAAGGTGATGGCCACTCACTCACACTCCATACAGGCAGGTCTTATGGTTATTGAGGGCATACATTGTGATTACACATACCGAGCCTAGTGATATGTCTCAGGTGACATGAAGACACACAAGTAGGCCCGCGCCAATGAATTGGGAAGTTTTTGGGACATATGGGAAAGCCTGTAGGTTGATGACAGCAGAATCAAGCGCCATATAAGCGGGCCTGGGTCCATGTTACAAAATGTTGCTTCAAAATACAGGCCGCCCTGCTGGTAGATGGCAGCAGAATCGCGGCGAATTACCGCTTACCAATGACAACAAGTTACCATAGACTCACATAGCGCGAGAGTGGGCCTGGCGATCAATTGTAGCAAGCTATAGATGATGTATGGGCATGGATACAAGTAGGTCACAAGGGACTTGTAACATATTAGCGATCCCTAGTACATATGATAGAGGTGCTGGTGTAACTGCGTGTTCGGAAAATATATGATCCGCGGGATATATGAGCGGGCTGGCGGCGGGTTGCCAATAAATGCCGCGACGCTCATGAACAACACATGGGAACTGGATTAAGCTATATCTGGCTGCCTGTTTGGCCCGACTTGCATACTACATAATAGGGTATGGGGGCATGTTCCCGGATACACAGGTGGACTGATGACAGTCACAGAGCCCTATCTGGAATGCGATCCGGGAAGGGGGCGGTAATTGTAGACTTGTATGAGGAAATCTGACTGCGGTAAGTGACCGAAAACTTGTACAATGACATACAGGCATGGTGGGGCACTACGGCCCTCGTGAAAATATATAATCAGGCTTGGCAGAGGCCTGTCAGAATGGAGGCGGGCAGTAAATTCAAAGTGGAAAAAGTGATCCTTATGCATCAGAACCAGCTAATTATACAGCATTATTACGATGTACACGTTAGATACTCGCTAGCACTGCGATAACGACAGTTTCTGTTGCTGAGTGTGTATTCTATCTAGGTCAGCCAGCACTCCCCTCTGTAACTCATGCAAATGCCGCCGCCGCTCACACAGCTCTGCAAATTTGAGGTCATATGATTGGATTGCATTCTCAATCGACCTATCCAAGACATCGTCGCGGGGAACGTTGCGCTTCTCTGGACAATTTTGATACCATCTCCTGGTATCGAGTGATTCTTCTGGTACGTTAGCAACAGACACACAGAAGATACATTATACCTACCACGCAACCATTCTTCGGAGAGGGTGAACTGTTCGTGTTCGAGGCGGGGCTTCTCATGTTTTATAACATCCTCATCTTCAAGTCGATGTTAAGTCACTGTGTGGGCTCCGTAAACAGGCCGTCACTCACCGGGTGATTCAAGCACATGATCTAAGACCATGCAGTATCTCTGTCGGGCGTCGAAGCTCTTCATAAGCGTGTGCCACCGGGTTTTCTGCTTGAGCTCATTATTTGGCTGGTCTGCTGTGCTATCGAAATCAACGAGGGGAAATAAGATGTCAACAAAATGTTTGGGGACTGACGGGATTTATCTGTGACCAATGGTTGATTCCCTACCAAGGTTTGCTGTTCCTTGGGGGGTGGGAGTGACAACCGCCAAAGTGGGCGATTCGATGGGTTGGAACGCCCTGGTTTGAGAATGCCTTGGTGAATAACACTGCTACTATTCACTGAATTCTTACCAATGGGATTTCCCTTTGTTTCCTGAGGGCTTCCATTGCACTTATGTGGTGGTGGAAGTTTCAGCTTCCACAATGGAAGCCCATCTGTTCGTTCAATATTTGGCGCTTTATTAGCTGTACCGTGTTCGTCAGTCGGGGTGGCTTGTACTGAATGTGGTGCGTCTTTTGATGCTGAGGCCATACTTGACCCGCAAGTTGTTGCAGGCTGCTCGATTGGCCGTGGAAGGTTGAGCCGCCAAAGTGGTAGAGATAGGGCCGCCGTGCCACCATTCGAGGCACCAATGACCTGATTTGTTGGCGCCCCCTCAGGAGATGATGGGTGGGAGTGTTTCCCATGCTCGCGGCGATGGTGCTTGTGAGGACGCCGTGGAGGAGACATATCATCCACGGTTATGGAGTAAAGTTCCGCTGTCAATAATGAGTTAACCAATTCCACAAAATGAATAAGAATCGCAACGCACCGACGTCTGAAAAATGTACTTTACGGCATGCTGGAGTCATTCTTTGTTCACCTGTGATATGTGGGGTTAAGCGGCCTGAGTTGTGGTAATGATCAAGGGATGTGGAGTTATATGCGACTGCTTAATGGTGCGCGACACGTGGGAAGTCCAATCTCCACATCGGACTTTCATACCGTGAGAAATTGACCTTATGAAACTGTTCCGTTGATTACACAACAGATCCGCTACTACATTCACCACTCTCATCACCAACCATGTCTGCCAACACACTAATCGCCCCCGTCGACGCGAACGATGCGCTTAAGCTCATTGTGCAAGATCTCGTGAGGGTATTCCACAATCTTGCAAGCAATGCAGACTACGTTGAGGCCCACACACAAGTGAATGGGTTGTTGGTGAGTGCACGCGTTTTCTTACACCTGGCATGTATTAACGATCACTAGCAACGTACATATGATATGGTCCCACATGCCACCAAGATTCCAAAACTCTTGGTGGCAATGGACCACTTCCACCATGTCCCAGGAAGTCAATACCCTGACTTCCAGGCAACGCTCACGTGGACATCAGGCGCCATTGCCGCCCACCCTTGGACGCACCGCGCACGCATCTACAGGCTGGAGGAAGAGGGAGCAGGGCCGGATGGAAATGTGGGGTCAGAAACAGAGATGGAAGTGGATGGACCTGGTACGTCTCAATCCACTTTCCCGTGGAGGTCGGTCGTGGTGCAGGAGGAGCAAAGAGAAGAGAGGGAAGATGAGGAGAGGAAGAGAAGGAAAGAGATCACAGAGGGTAAGAAGAAGGCGGTCGAGTCGCGGGAACCGGCAAACGATCGAGATACAAAGAGACGCAAGATCGCGTGCATGACGCCAACGGTACTCCTCCGTCTCCCAACTCCATCCGACAGTTCCCCTGAATCAGAAGATGGCGACGGCGGTGACGATGACAATGACGATGACGGCGACGACGACGACGAAATGATTGTGGTTAAGCAAGAACCACCCCCTTCACGTCCCCCATCTCCCGATCCAACACCAACGCGTTCCAGCACTCCCCGCCCATCTACCCGCCGCTCATACACACGCCGGAAGACAACGGTGATGCAGCCACCAAATGCCTGCCCCACGTGCGTGGAATTCAGGGTCCTTTGCGAACCAAAGGAAGACATGGCATGTGACACATGCCGCAGACGCAAGAAGCGATGTGCCCACGCGACAGGTCAAAAGCGAGGACGTTCTGCGTCCCACCCTCGTACTGTCATATCGCGGGCGAACCCTCAAGGCTCTTTATCGTCCAGCAGTCCTGAAAGAGGGCGTACAACAACTAGGGGGTCTCGATCCCAGCGTCGCAATTCGATTTCGACTTCTCCAGCTGCATCAACATCGCAACGTCCTGCAAAACGCCAACACCGTGCAGCGTCACGGCTTCCAAAGCCTGTAACCGCAGAACGATCACCCCCTGCCCCGCCCATTTCACGCCAGCCCCGGCGACCTATCTCGAAGACACCAAAACTAGAGGAACCAAAGAAAAACCTGCCGTGTGTAGTGGTAACACCATGGCGCGAACTCATCAGTAAGTAATCGACCATCAACATTATCTTTTTATTACTAAGTAAATCATAATTTTAATAGAGAGGCAAAGCGAAACAAACGTGGCCACTCCCTCCTCGTCAGTCCCAAAGACAACCGCCGGACAGGACAACAGGCGCGGCCCAACCCCGGGTGTTGTGTATACAGTGGGGGGAGACCCGCTCGTTTCAAAAACGGAGTACAATGATTTAGCGCAACAGGTTGCAAACCTGAAGGGTGAGAATGCAGGGTTGAAGGTTGTTATCCATGACCTTCAACTGAAAATTGCCGACATGGAAGCCCGCATGCAAACGTTCGAGAGGGGACTGACATCCATCGGCAGAGTCTGCGAAGTGACCTGCCAAAGTGTGGCTCCTAGTCCCACGGATGCGCATCACGCTGGGGGGCTACAAAACGCATATCACGATGCAGAAACGGCGCCCGCGACATCGATAACCACACCCCTCAGCGGGCCAAATATGGCGGGAGGTTTACAAATACCTCCCGCCTCTGCTGAGCGTGGCCTCCACAACAGCCCGCCTCGATCCCGTTCCCATAGCCGCTGCCCACCCTCGCCATGCCTTGTTCTGGAACACAATGGCGAGGGCGCGATTCGTTTAGCTGATCCTGGACCTCCAACAGATATGGTCGCTGGAAGCCCTCCCCAACCTTCTGTCGATCAACGTCAGCCCGCAAGCCGAGATTCTCCACCCACCAACAACTCTCCGCCCGCCTACAATGATTCTCCACCAATTCACGAACGTCGGCCCGCCAATGACGAAGATCAACTTAAAGTCGACAATTCTCATTCCGCCATCAATGACACCGCACCCGATGGAAATGGCGAGGTACATCCCTCAGTACCATTAGAGAACGCCGGACCGGAGTCAAGGGAGGTCAGAGAGTCATCCGTCCCACCTATCTCGATCCTAGGAGATGGTTTCGGCTCAGTAGATGGATCTTCAAGCCAGGATCAGTTGGTGGATGCTAGCAGTGGCGAAGTCTAAATACCGCATGTCATTCACATCAAACATTTGTTTCATGTATTGTAGTTTATTCGCCGCACCGTTTGTCTTCTATAATATACCCTTATAGTATGTGTATTCCTATCCCGTTCCTCCATATTATAATGCCGCTTAATTGAATCAGACTGTTGTTAACATCAAATGCAATATTAATATCTCCAGCTTGGGCGTGATGCCAACATACTCCAATAACTCGTCCCGCTGAGTATATGATTGCCACCAGACTGTGTACAAATTAGCATGCAGTTATATCATGATCGGAATCACGGCATGAATTTCTGTGCGGATATTTTGTTGCTAGATCAGGCCTCTACAACAAGACTAGTCAATGTTTTTTGATAGGCGCAATTTTTGTAAGGCATCTGGTGGGAGCTTATTTTGGCATGAGCACACACTCATTGATTGAAGATATTCCGCCATAAAATGGAGGGTAGTGTTCGCGGCCAAATCAAATGATATTGATCAACAGTCGATTGCATCTGTAATCTATCAAGTGTATCAACTCATTCCCTCCGCTTCTTTGCAAGCGGCGCGCTTGTGTCCCGTGCTTGTCGTTTGCGCGGTGTCTTCTTCTCTGGAGTTGTTATGTCAGCATCACGTGGGAGAGGAGCTTTTCTCTTTCGTGCCGATCGCCGGATGGTGTCTATGATTCAAATATATAATCCCGCTGTATATCCGTACAATCCGTTCTTACCTGACGTATTTTTGGGAGGCTCTGTCGTAGAATCTGAAGTCTGCAGAAGTTGCGTTTTATCCCCGCCATCCTGCGGCTTTAATCGCAATGGTATTTCTTCAGTGTTTGTATCGCTTTCATCCAGGACATCTTCATGGAATGGTGTCATGTGTCTTCTACTCAGCTGGGTAGTATTCTTCGATGCGTCACCATCGTTTTCGCTGGCGCTGCCGAGATTCACTGGAACAAGAATTGGTGCGACTTTCGTCCGTTTGGTCGCTTTGCTAGAAGGCGCGTTAATCGTCCGCGCAGTCATGCCATATGCACGCTTTGTCCTGACAATTGTTTCAAGATCATCCTATACATTGTGGGAATGTAAAAATTATAGCGCGGCAATTGGAAAGAAACTTATACCATTTTATCCGCTGAAGTGTCCGCATGTTGTATATCATCCCTGTTTCTAAAGTCCACTTTGATTGGCCTATGTGCCATCTCAGGTGCCATTGAGGAAGTATTTTGGGAAGCATCTTACCCTGATCTGTCGAATATCAATGTTCGCATAGCGGCGGTATCATTGATTTCCTCTAAATCCACCCTTTCTGCCAGCGACCCCCTCTGTGGTGCTCCCTTTTGTTTTTTCTTGGCTGTCCACCTTTCCGTATTTGTCAGCGAGCGGGGTACAGGTTGTGCTGCTTTCATTTCCCAAATCATTTCTACCACCAGTCATGAGAGCTATATACACACCTTGTGGAATCAAATCATTATTTTCTGCTTCATGACCCTTGACGTTATCATGGCTCTGCACGGTATCTTGTCCGCCAAAGTAACGAAGGGATTTCGCGGCGGGATGAATAACCGCCACAGTTCCCTTCGCCTCCTCCTTGGACGGGAAGTATCTCATAATGTTTGAATCCTCCGCAGAGGAGAGGTGGTTGTCATTCTGTGATTGAATAGAGGCATCGGCAGCTACGATGATATTTGTGTCCCCCTGTCGCCTTACTCTGTCCTTTGGCATACCAGATGTATTAGCCGCATTGGTGTTGTTGTGCGCAACACCCTTAGACAAACCCTTTGATCCACCTGGCTTACTTGTTTGTACGCGATGATCTACATTCAGGGCAGGCTTTCGCTTGTTGATAGACCCGCCAGCAGCAGGAGCCATAGTGGGATTATTTCCCGCAATGTGTTCATGTATACCATTGAAATTGCTTGGAGCGGGAGCTGTGGCAATATTTCCAACTATGCTGTCAGAGGAGTCCCCCGATTCAGTCAACCGGGGGGTCGTTGTGGCATTATGTACCTTGCCCTTTCCCTTGCGTTTGCGGCTGTTTGTAGACCTGCTAGAGGCATCAACCGTCTTTTGTCCCCCGGAATAGCTAGTAGCGCCAGTAGGACCATCAGTATCACTTGTTGCCCCTGCCTTTCTATGCTTTGATGCCCTGGATTTCATGGTCAGTGTGATACTGTCCGCCATTCAAATTCCCTTGTACCTTTTCTTAGACCAACTAGATGTGCGGGCCTTATCGGTATTGCTGCCCACTGTGCCCTCATTCACATCTTCCAATCCGCCTGAACCCCTTAATGGTTCACGGTCCTGCGCCCTGCAAGAGGTGGCGGTCATAACGGTGGTATCACCTGCCACTCCACCTTTGACCGTCCTTGATCCGCTTAACCTTGTTTCCATTGCAGGAGTATGGGCTTTGCGCTCCTTTGGCTTCCGGGAATTTGATGCGCCCATTGTAGTAGCATCCGCGGCAGTGTTGTATAGTGTGGGGAGTGTCGTCCGCTGCGCTGTATTGGACTTCCCTGCATGCGTGGCATTTCCAGGTGGTGCTGGCGTCCCTGGCCTGCTTCCCCTGGTTCCTCCAGCGGTAGATGCGGCACGAGCACTCGGTCCTGCTCGGCCCTTTCCCTTCTGAGCAATAACTGGTTCAGCATGTTGATTGGCCAGGTAGCCATCTTGTACATCAGCTCCACCAGGTTTGTCGTCACTTTGAGTGGCCTGGCCCTCCTGCTCATCCTCGCTATTATCTACCCCTTCATTATCCTCTAAATCCACTGCCTCCTGGAGCTCGTCATTCTCATCCAGCCAATGGTGAAAACTGAAGACATCATCAGGGTCAGACTCCTGGTGTTGGCGGATATGTTCTAAAAATTCAAATGCAGCCGCCTTCCTCATATGGCTCGGATCGCCAGGGAACATAAAATTATCAGGAAGGTAATATGGATGGACCATTTCTCTGCCATGGAGTACCAGCTTTTTAAATGGCGCAGACGCTTTAGGGTGATTGCAGGCACGCCCTAAGATAGCAATTTACCCTCTGACATATCAAGGAGGTATACAATGGCTTACGGTAGTGGGCGGTCATAAATCCGCGGACAAAGTGTTGCAACTCCTCCCGCGAAGCACCGTCAAGATTCCCGATCCAGATCGATCCGTCCTCACCCGTGACACATCTTGTTGGGTCTACGCGTTTTCCTTTCTTCTTCAGCTTAGTTCCCACTTCTTCGTCCTCTATGTCGTCCCCAGTGGGCTCACCCTGTGGTTCAAACTGGGTCCCAATGTATTCCTCCCATTGAGGATCAATCTTTTTTATTGCGGTGAATTCCTCGCCCCTCCCTATTTCAGAATTAAAGTCCCCACTTTCCAAACTCTTAGAAATAGTGTATTTCATTTAAATCGGGAAACATACACGGAGCAAACTGTCTTCCCATCTTCATCCTTCCAACCCGCCAGTACCACAACACGCATACCACATGCCCGCCACATCTCTGTAGCAAACTCTTGGAAGACCTGTTTCCCATATTTCTTTGCATTCCTAGTTTTTTAAATAAGTTCGTAAATGAATCGGCATTATATTGCGTACTTTGCCTTGATATTATCTGGTGGACCCCGCTGGAGATTCCACTCTTTCGCGGTTGCCTCTGCATCCTCCCTCTGCTCATCACCCAATCTCTTCACCACCTGCCGCACAGCCTTTTGATAGACTGCCAAGTACCCAGGCGTGCCAGGTGTTTCGCAGTACTTGTTGACAATGATGGCATTGATATCATGTTTGTACCGCTCCTGAATCACATGGCGGTAGTTCCAATGACGTCCGACCTTGATGCGGCTATGATTTGCGTTACTGCGGCACTGATTGTATAGCCAGGTTTTGTAAGACTTGCAATGGCATTCAGTGGCTGGCATAGTCGCCAAAGGCAGGACTCACATCACGGCGGCAAAGCAAGAAATCATTGTCCAGAGCCTTCACATTATCCAGCTTCAAAAGTTCACCTTCGACGGTTGCAAAGAGCTTTTTTCTCGCAGCGCCTCCACTGCTCATCCATTGCGGCTTCGCATTGATGAGAATGGCCATCTCTTCTGGTGAGAAATGGCCAGGTAGGAGGCCATGCGGCTTAGCCTTTGGGACGTTCTCCTCGGCTTCCTCTTCTTCAGACTCATCGTCACCTGAGTATTCTTGTTCCGAAGGCCCTGCAGTGAATTCCGTGAGATTCCCGTCTTTTTCGGAATGTAGCATTTGAATGGAATTCTCATCTTCTGCAGAATGACATTCGACGCCATCATCACTTAGTGCCATTGCCTTCATGGAGTGGAATGTAGTTTCACAGGTGATGAGACTTGGTGTACAGCAACAAAATTTACTTTGCTTCCTATGCGGACAAGGAATCATGATTCCCCTTTAAGGAGTTACGCCCCACTAAATGGAGAAATCAGGCGTCGGATGAAATGTACAACCGGGGATCATGCTGAGATACATAGCAATTTCCATTCCGGGTTGAGGTAATAGGACACATGGAACGAACGCTTGTTTGCCTTCGTACCACGCACACCATGCCATCCATGAAACCAAAGGCAGTAAGAAAGAAGGTGACTTGGGTTAGATGGGAAACGAGGAGAACCTCCAGAGGTCCCAAAACTCGGTTGGTTGAAGATACGCAGATGACTCCTTCGAAAACAAAACCTGGCTCCGCATCTTCATCTCCGGTCAAGGCAGATGGCTCGGGTGTACCACCTCACCCGGAATGTTCCTTAGAAGAAGAGAACTCATTTTACCCAGACCCTGAGCTCCAGGATAAGATACCCAGACTCCGACTTCCTACCAAGGTTAGCTTATCCGCTCATTGGACGCAACACATAGATGTGATTAGTTGTTGCAGACCCAAAATGATTACCTCCGCCAGTGGATTGATCACAAGGACGAATATCTGAGAACTTTGTTAGAGATGGAGGCGCCCGCAAATCCGCATGCATGCTCTGTGTGTGAGGGCGATGGAATATACCGTTGCCTCGGGTGTAGCGGGCGCCCGCTTTATTGTACCCGATGCTGTAGGGAGCGGCATCGCATACTTCCCTTCCACCGCATTGAACAATGGATCGGCGGGTTCTTTGAAGATTCATCCCTCTGCTTGGCAAGTCATTTCATGCAAAAAAAAAGTCGTATCTAAATTTAAGACCACAGGCGGGATTGGAGCTTCATCTTGGACATGGCGGCCAAAATTGCCCTCAGCGTGTGCATATCGGGGAACGTGTATCTGATATTGCCACCCAAATGGAGGACGCAGAATGGGAGGATGAACCACCTGCTGATATTCCATCATTCCTTCATCCTCCGGTGGGATCGGATTATGTGACCTTGGTAGATATATCTGGGGTCCACTTCTTGCCAGTACGGTTTTGCGTATGTCAGAATTCAGCACCATTCCATCTGCAGCTCTTGAGGCAAGGACTTTTCCCTTCAACAATTGGCAATCCAAGGACAGCTTTCTCCTTTGCCTTGCTTGATGATTTCATCCATGACAACTTGGAGTGTGGAACATCTGCAAGAAACTATTATAGCAAGTTGCGCAGGATAACATCCAACATGTTCCCGCAGGTAGTTCCGGTAAGCAGACCAAGATTTTCTTCTGAAATTTTATTCATTGCTTTATTTGACTGCAGGACCGGTACAGAGAGCTTTTGAGGGTATCCCGCAAATGGTGGTTGCTGAAGCTGATGAAATGGGCAGGTATTGGACATAATGTCGCACCGGAATCTCGAGGCGGCCTGGTCCTATTTTGTCCTGCATGCCCACAGCTGCATGTTAATATCCATGATAGCTCAAACAAAGATCTTTCTGAGTAAGCCTCTATTCATTGGCGCCGTTGTCACTAATATCCTGCATGCAGTTGGAAGTACAAGCGGGCATTGATAATGGATGGCAACTTTAAGGCAGAACATCTGCATGACAAGCACCCAGATGATCAGGTTTGGCTAATGGATGGGTTGGGATTTATGGTAACCCGCTCACATTACAAAACCTATCTTGCAGAAACTGCCCATCCGCTAGAGGTAGGTGATATGCCTGGCGGTATTTGTATACGGTTTAACCGGTCGTCGAAACAGCGATCCGTTTGCAACAATCACCGTGCAGTCAATCAGGCAAATTCAATGCGCGGAAACCTTGAGTCTACAGGTATAGGTGCTACGGCATGTGTGCGGCATGGTTGCTTTGTGCCACATTCTACGGTAGACTTTCAAAAAGGCAAAAGGTGAGTTCCAAAGTGCTCCAATTATATGTTGCATAGCTGAAAGCAATAGGCAGGTGAACATGGATTATTCGATTGCAAATGCGCTCCATTACAATATGGCGGGATTATCCCACGTCCTGTCATTCTATGACATTAATTGCTCGTACATGAAGAATCTCTGGAAGCGGGTTAGGAACAACAAATACCTTGATTTCCCAAAGAACGTGGAGATAGTTGCGGGAATTGGAATATGGCACGTACATGGCCACCAACAGCAGTGCTTTGTGCGGTTTTCTCCGCTGTACATTGAAGGCTCGGGATGGATTGATGGAGAGATCATTGAAACCCTGTGGTCGATCCTGAATGTTGTCTTGGGATCCACTCGTGGAATGTCATCTCCCCATCAACAAGAGCTCATTGACTTTCAAATGAATGACTCTAACTTTATGAAAATGATCTGAATGAGTATGTTCTGTCCGTGGAACTGTTATGCAAGACTAAATATTACGAAACAGCAAATCACTTGTGCTCCAAGTTAAAAAAGGCGCGAAGGTCGGTTCTTGCTGCCCGCGAAGCATTCAATCATCTGGCGGAAATGGTTCCTAAGGAGCAGCAGGAGCGATGGTGGAATCAGGCCAAAGCGGCATTGACAAAGCACATTGAAGAGCCATCTTCCATGGACATTTTCCAGCTCAAGGTGAATAAAGGTACGGGTCTCGTTGCTGTGACCAGTCATGAATCAAACAATTCCTGAAAATCATCATAGCCCCCACAGTCCGCGGTGTTGAAATGAGTCTCTTGAGTGTGGCGGAGCATCCAGGTGTTCCGAGGGGGGCTGCCACTTGGCTTGCGCATGGAATCACCATTGAGGAAGCAACAATTCTCTACATCAAAGACAAGAAGAACATGAGATCAACTGCTACCGAAGCCCAGAGACTCACGCTCCTGTGGCAGGCGGATCGCATATCTTCCAACAGCGCCAAATTCATTTCTGATTCCACAGTATTCCTTGATGTCTTGCAGGCATCTGAGACTGATCAAAATGCCGCAGATGAGATGGAATGCCTTCAGAACGTGGATAATTGGAATGCCTCAGCGGATGATGCAGAATCCTTGCTTATATTTCCAACACTTCCATTACCATCGAGATTGGGTCATGAAGTTTGTTCCTCACTTGGATTAACAGGGCTGGTAAGCCAAGAGTTGCAGCTCAGGATTGGGCAGG
>JBBPUH010000315.1:0-13706 GCA_038094555.1 Boletus aff. phaeocephalus
AATGGTAATAAAAGTGTAATATCTCCAGAACAGCTTGGGCTATAAAGTTGAAATTTGGAGGGGAGCTAGATGGGATACTAAGCTATGTCTCCATAAGGTATGGTCTGATTCTGCCCACAGGCTGGCTAGGGATTCTCATACTACACTCATGACTCCATGCACATTCATCTTTGTGCAGGTCACCATTACTCCCTTCCGACCCTGCAGACCTCGATGTTGCCCGACTACATTGGGGTAATGTTGTCATTGGTGCACATGTGAGTTCGGAAAATTACCCTGTATTTTTTTTCTCACTTTTGTCTGCTATTAGCAAAAGAAGCACAGTGAATCCAAAACTGCAAGAAAAGTTGAGTTTGACTCTCCGCCTATGCTCGAGGATCAAAACTGTGGTTCTGAGAGCAAGATTCGGACTCGAGTCAAATCTGAGTCAGCCTCATCGGCGCCCAATAATAAACCTCACCCTGAGGTTTTCAAGCAAGCTCTGGCATGCAAGAGGGTAAGTGGTAAAATTGAAACGTATTGCGACTTCAAGTTGTCTAATGCTAACTCTGCATGTCAGCAGCCACTGATGGTACTCAAGAACTCAAAACATAATGCCGACGAAGAAGAATCTGAGTCATTCACAGGTGATCTTGTAGATGTACAACCAACCAAAAAAAGGGCTGTTGGCAAAGCCCAAGGTTGCCCCCGAACCTCTCTGCTTGACAAAGTGACACAGCTATGCCATCCCCCCGACAGCCCTCAAAAGCTATGCTATCGCTGTCTCGGAATGAACTGTCGATACAGTCTTGCAGGCCCTGCAAACCGACAGCGTATCCTGAAACATGCTGCTAGCTGCCATCGTCTTCCAAACACATTACAGCAGCAAGCTAACATTCTACTTGCCAAGGAGAGTCTGAGTGCAGTGTTAGAAGGCCTGGAGGGTGCTAGTAGTAACCTGACTGTCACGCCTGTAGCAGCAGCTCAGACGCAGGAGGTGGCTGGTGTTATGATGACTCCAAAGACTCTGAAGACCATGATTGATGTTGAGTTTGGAAAAGCTAGTCGAGCCCTGTTGAAGGCACGGCTTGACCTTGCCATTGTGAAACTCCTCTGTGTTGCGGCACTCCCACCAACCCTGATTGACTATCAGGAATGGAGGGATATCTTTGCAGCGTTCAATACTGCTTACAAACCTGTGGGCAGCACAACCATTGTTGATGCACATATCCCTGCAGAGGCAGCTCGTGTCTGCCGTCTCGCCATAGAGTACCTTCAGACACAGCATCACCTTACAATTTCATTTGATGGTGGCACTACAAAGCGACCGAGATCAGTCTATACAATCCACTTCACCACTGCCGATGGCCGCAGTTTTCTTATCAAAGGTGAGGATTCATCCGACACATCTCATACAGGTGAATATCTCGCACAGATGCTCCTAAGAGTCATGGACTCTGTCGGTCGCCATCGCTTCTCAGGTATTACTTCTGATAATACTGGAAATACCCGTCTTGCTCGACAACTCGTCAGTCAGGAAGTCAAGACCTGCATTCCAATGTCAGATGTTTGTCATCACCTTAATCTGCTAGCGAAGGATATTGCAAAGCTTCAGATGTTCAATGAGGTAAGGTAGTCTCTAATCTCACTTGAGTGAGTGTGAGTGACAATATTTGTACCTTCAGGTGATCGGTCACGTCCGAACTGTTATCACCTTCTTCCGGAAATCAAGCCATGCAGCCGATGCCCTTGAGGTTGTGCGTAACAGGTTGGGAATATCATGTGGGCTGGAAGGTATAGGAAAGACACGCTTTGCAACAATCTGTACTGTGGCTATGTCACTACAGCGGTGCCTCCCTGCCCTTCATGATATGGTGAATGGCGGGTTTAAGTTTCCTTCAAAGGTATTTTCTATTTGTGCTCATGGATATGACTGTGACAATCTTTCTTCTAGAAAGCTGCGCTCACAAATCTGTTATGATCAGGAAGTGCTATTGGGTTGACCTTTGAAATCAACCTTAATCGTTTTATCCAAGTCAGCTCGCCAGTCGCAAAAGCAATTGTCTGTTTGGAGTCTACACAGACAAATCCCGCTGATGTTTACAAGTACTGGATTGTGATCTGTGGGAGCATAAAACAAGTTCTTGATGACCTTGCAAATGGGTTTAGTAGCGAACAAGCTGGACAGATTTATTATGTTGTCAATGCTCGTTTTCATGAGCAACTTCAAGATGGCCCTGCAGATTGCTATCTTGCTGCATTTGTGCTTGAACCCCATCAGTTTCTCTTCAGAATCTATTTTCACTAAGCGCAAATAGTAATGTGACTGACACCATGACTGTGTTTTACTGTAGGTTATATTCGGACTGCATTCATACAGAGTCGTCCAAATCTCAATCCTCTGACCATTACAGTGAAAGTGCCACCTCTCACCATGACATCGAATGCAGAGTGTTCTAACTATGATTGCTGGGCAAAGTCATCCACGTGTGCACGTGTACTCCAATACTTGAAGCAGGTTCTTGAAACGGAATGGCGATCTCAGTACAATCCAATACTGAAGGGGATATCCGCATCTGAGGTCCGTGATGCATTTCTTCAGCAGTTTGAATGCTATGGAAAAGGGCTGTATCCCTTTGCAACGCCGATCAAGGAGCAGCAGAGTCCATTATCATATTGGCAAGACCTGGCATTAAACCCCAACAGTGCTGTTCTTGTGGTAAGGACTCTGTTTTCAGATCTTCAAAGTGGTTGATTGGTCGTTCACTATTATGTCAGTCCCTCGGTGTGAAACTCTTCTCTATCAAACTCAACTCGATGCCCGAAGAACGTACAATGTCCGTTTTTACAAAGATGAACTCTGCTGCACGCAATCGGCAACAAGTACGAACTCTTGTAGACATGACTCAAATATGACAATGGCACATGTACAATCCAAATGTAAGCGACACATGTCTCTTCCACTTCAACTACTGACATACAGTACAGAATGCCACCAAAGCACGAGAATACCCTTCTGTTTCATTCTACAACCTTGATTCGCTTTTGAAGCCAGTGTCTTGCTCAAATGAGCAGTCGCTCTCCAAGTCTAGTAAGCCAAGAGCCAGCCATGAGAGAAATGGCAGTTACTTGGTGGCTGAAGATGCTGATGGAATGGAAGAGCTTAAGGAGGATGACACAGGTACATGGCTTGATGAAACCAGCGTGCAAGATCAGCCATATCAGGGGTCTGAGTTGTGCGAGAACTTCGAGATGGAGGGCAATGTTGACTTGATGGCTGCAATGGTGACCCAGGTTCTTGGAGAAGGTATGGCTTTGGATCCTAAAAATGGGGATGGTGAGAATGTTGGTGGAGACAGTGCTGATGTAGAACCGGAGGATCCTGACAGCGCCTGGGATTGGTGAATAAGGGCAGATTGGCGACTACGGTAGCTGCGATTTTTAGACGTCACGTGATCAGAAAATATTATGTAATCAATGCTATTAACTTGTTATTAACTGCCTGTTAATAACCCCTCCCAGACATCCGTGTTTTTAACTGGTTATTAACACCCCTACTGACTTTTTAACCGTACCCTATTCAATACCACCCGTGTCCTAGCATTCGGTGTACAGATGGCCGGCCTTCCTCAGATGGTCACTCCCGACATCCACCTACCATACTCGAATTTACCATGCAGCTGCCCAGGTCGTGGCGCTCGTGGTAGAAGCAGTGTGTCAATCATAATAGTCAACCAGTTCTTACGGAGTCCTCCCAGACAACCTCCAGCTGCTTGATACTACAGATGTAGACCATCGCAGGTATGCAATGATAAATATTCCCTAGTGGTAATTATTAATTCGAACGATCCGGCCTTCACTGGCCACCAGACAGCGCGACAAAACTGACATACCCAGCTGAGATTGATTGTATGCCATGGCTATTGTCGGTCGGAATACAACTTGCAAAGATCCATTGTCACAGCAACTGCACTATTTATTCCGTACATTCACATCTCGATGCATGACAACTGACGTGGTCTGATTCTCCTGAGACTATTCGAACAAACATTTACGATGCTTCCCTTGCTGAGTATCATGGGATTCTCTACACCCAGATGTGGATGCGCCACTTCTTCTTCTTCAAGTCCGGATTCACGAAGTCGAGAAAGACCTGGGATGTAAATTGGGTGAGAATTGACCAATCTTTGTGGATACTTTCCGTACGGGTGCCCCCAAGGTGGGATCTTCCAGAATCCAAGATATGGGCATCAAATCTGGCGGTGGCACATTATTGATCCTAGTATTTCCGGATCTTAGCAATGCATGTTACAGCAAGAGATGACAGGTACTGACGTGTAGGTTCCGTCGTCTTGTCGTAGAATGCGCCAGGCATACTGCTCAGGGTCGGTGGCAGCGATAAATTTATCATCGGGTTGCAGGAAGGGTTCCCGAATCCATGGGATTCCATCGGCTGCTAAGCTGTACTTGTTGTCTCCCAACGGTATGAGGCGGAACTGTAGGAGTACCAGAGTCTAATCAGTCCATCTGGACGTGACACAAGGAAGGTGGGCAAAGCAAACTCTGGGGATTGAACAGCTGATAATCGCTGGTTGAAAGTCAATGGCCTTACCCTGCTTTCACTTCTATTTTCGACGACACGCACGAGGGGCGGGGGACCATCACTGGCAATTCCGACCCAGACTTCATTCTCCGAAGCAGATTGGATCGAAACTATCCCAGGGATAATAATGTCCGACATTGGTGTATAATCAGGAGAGCTGCTGCTGTACAAGACTAGGATATGGGTTTCTGGGTGAAGAAGGGGTGAATGGGGCTCAGCCTTATATATTTTTTCTGCGAAGTCGCCGCTGATTGCATGCTCGATCATGCTCACCCATAGAGCCAGGAATCCGGGACCAAGCGAAATAAAGTTCGGGGGTGCCCACGCAGCGACGAACCTAGTAGAACCAACCGACAATCGGTTTGTTTCGACGTTCCCATGAGGTACTTCAAAATTAAGTCACACCTACCCCCAGAGTGCTTCGAATGACATGCGGCGGTCGGCAGATCTTAATCCTTGTGTCGGATCTCAACTCTCTCGGGAAGGTTTACTGCACTTTCGATTGATATTGTTGCGAAAGAATAGTACGTTTGGATGCCGAGCGCTGAGTGCTGAATAGTATCGAGGAATCGCCGATAAGATTTTCTGCCCATCACTTCTTTGGAAAAGGGTCGTGACGGAAATTAAAAGATGCCAGATACTGAATACATCTACTTCTTGAAGCGGAGTAGCGCCAATTGTAGTCCATCACGGGGGAGATAAGCTGCAGTCAACACATGTTCGGGGATAGGTGTATCATGAGTGATGAAGCTGACAGACCACCCCGAACTTATGTATGTGGGACATTTGGATACTGATTTCTATAACTTAGTCAATCTATCTCGGGAACCACTCCACCCCTACTGGCGAATGGCGATACCATCATGCCCTTAGCAGCTAATAATTTTTGTAGAGTCCTGATGGACTCTAGGACGGTGTGTTAAATACGAATATGTACGATCTTGAGGACGTAGGGAATCGTCGGGTCGGCGGTCCACGGGGACATCCCCCGGAGACACACTCGTCACCAATACTCCAGCGTAGGTTTTGATCATATACAACAAAGTGATATAACCTGAACACATGCGTGCACATCGAATGATGTCAACACATAAAATTCTTCGTGCATAGATATTAAGGTGGCTAGTCTGCGGACTAAACCATAAGACGGCGAGGTTGACTCTAGTTAATGAACCAACGCATGACAGGAGAATCTACCAATTGACAACGACACACATTCCATGTCTCCTTACCCCCTCCAACCGGTCCGAGAGAGGCTCAGAGAGCACGCCATGTCCGGCACCTAGTCGATGCCTCCTCACACAAAAACTGAGCGTATCGCAACATCCATTGACTCAGGATCACCGTCAATAACCACTCACCGACATTTCTACAGGCAACTCGTCATTCGCAACGCACCACCTCACATGTATAACCTGTCAGTCGTGGTGAGACGCTCATACAACGGCATGCGAGATAATGGCACCCTACACAAAGTTGCTTGTATCGTGTGCGAGGGGAGCCAGCTACCAGATGTTGGGCACCGGGATCGAAACACCATAGAACCAAAAAAAACTACATATAAAGCAGTGATGGACCTACCTATTGGACGTTATGGTGTTGCTGGACTGCCGCAGCCAAACATCCGCATCGAAGCGTAGCGCTTGCCGAGACGAAGAATAATACAAAGGGGGATAGGGCCCACACGAGAACACATGGCAACAACGAATTGAAAGGGGCGATGGCCGTCGACAGAGATGCGGGCGGGTGATGGGTCTCGTCTCCTTTATATCCCCTCCCCCCCGCTATGTTCCCCATTCCAAGTGTCTCGATTTGCAAATTGGCATGCTATCGTAGAACTTTTGGGGAGACCGCAGGTTTTGCGTTCTTGCCGTCGGTTGAGTGGCGGAGTCAGAGTAAATCATGTGTTCTGAATGACAAGGAATACCCACTTTAGTTTCGTTTGAGGAGTGATCGTTTCGTTGAATTAGTGGTCAGAGTTGTGACGTCAACTTCAATCTCCTTGGCGGAATAAAAACATCATCGCACTGCAAATTTGGGCATGGCATTTGGCGACGTTCCCTGGCTCGACAGCCACTTGCTCAGGGGAAGAGACACGAGAGTGCCTCCCAGGGAGACGCAAGTGTGCTATCGGTTGCAGCCATGTGAGTGATGTGGAGGTATAGCAGTTTTGCTGGTCATCCTGCACCTGTTCAGAATTTGCTACCTTCGCCTGGAGATAGGACTTTGAGTCCACGACGCCGAAAACAACACTTCGCTAGACGGTCGATACGCACGTGAAATCCCGAGACAATTTTTCCCAACAAACACAGACCCTAGCTAATATAAAACGACGCGCCAAACGAAGAAATCGCCAATCGACCACGACATACATCCCACATCCACTTGTGCCTCACTTCAACTTGGCTCATGACCAGAACCAAGACCAGAGGGGGCATGGGATGTCCACTGTGGGCACTTGGTACTGTAGATCTTTCTCTTTCTGCTACTGAGTGCACCACTACGAGTCATAACAGCAACGTCAACAATAGTCAAACAAGACGCTCATCGAAGGCCTCACCAACTAAACTTATTCTCCGATTTCAGTAATGTTTTCTCAACAGGTCTGTACGATCCTCCGGAGAGCTGGCTAGGCTTTCCGGCACCATGTACACACCTAAAGCAGAGCAAGATGATCTATCAATGATTCTGGTCATCTGCACCACACCATTAATTAGACGTACAAGTACTTGTTCCAGGTATCATCTGGTGCAACCCCCATTGTATTGCTAATACCAAATTAGTTACTCGTACAATAAAAGGGCAGGAAGGAGCAGTACCTTGCGACAGACCGAGCAGAGGCAACCTGTATGCACACCACCCAAAACTTATGGTAATGTCCTGAGTCTTTGGCGGATGCCATGAAATTAGTACGCCCACAGTCAGTGGTACAGACACACCTAAAGCAGATACTGTAACATGACGCAAAGGTGGCCCGAGTTTTAGCACCTTCTAGTGACGGATCACTATGCTATTGCTAGAGACAGTGTCAAAGCGTTGCTTACCGTCGATATACGACCCTAGCTTGTGCGTCGGGATGCACACGCGTCGCGCGGTCGCGGAGTAGCCCAACATCCACATCAGAGCGCAAGGTTCGGAGGGACTAAGAACAACGAGCAGGGAGAGGCCCATACGAGAACGGACGAAGGGATAAAATTGGTGTTGAAGGGGGAGCGCTAACTTCGTCGAGGGAAAGATGGCTTTCATCTCGTCGCTCTGGTCGTCCCTGTTTTATATGTCCTCATTTTTGGGGTCGGTGAAGTTTTTAGATTACTGCGGGTTTGGCATTCTCGACATTTCAAGTCATTGATGAATTCAAGGACGGTACCAAGCGAGCTTGGCATCACCGTTTCGCGCACAGCCACCCAGCGTCGACCCGAAACTTGCACCCTGCCGTACTCGAGACGAGCATGGGTGACGTCCGGCTCGGGTTCTACTGGGACCGCGCACCCAAGGTAAACTCAAACCAATCTAGCACACTCGCTCACATACATCCCGAGTCCCACAAACCTGCAAAAACTTTGCGGCGCTCGCCAAAAAAGGATACTACTACAACGATGTCATGTTCCACCGGATCATCGCTGTATGTTTGTCTTTTTCGTGCAGGCGCGTCGGTCGGTGCACGTTTGTTTGGATGTAGGACTTTTATGATTCAGGGCAGCGATCCAACCGGAACTGGTTGTAGTGGGACGAGCATCTACGGGCAACGATTGTACGTCCTCTTTCCACTCCCTCTGTCGCGTCCTCTTGAACGTTGCGTGCACCCATTGTAGTGAAGACGAGATACATCCTGAACTCCGGTTCACTGGTGCTGGCATCCTCGCCATGGCCAACTCGGGTCCCAACACCAACGGTACATGACATGGTCCACCGCTAGCGTTCTCTCCACGTCCTGACGCCTCCAATGTGAAGTTCCCAATTCTTTATCACTCTCGCGCCAACGCCTTACCTAGATAATAAGCACACCATCTTTAGGCGCGTCGGCTCTGGAATGTGGATCGTACAGCGGTTAGGCGCAGTTGCGTTGGACGCTCAAGATGGGTACGTTCGCGCCAACCTACATGGCTATGATATTCTCACCTGAGGGTGCTGACTGGTATCACGCCCAGGCCAAGAGAAGACGTCAAAATCTACAAGGCACGGGCGATGTGATGTAATATCATGCTAGGGCAACGCATTGGCGCGGACGAGAAGAGGATGCATGGCTGTTGCTCTAAAAGGCCAGGAGGTCCACATAAAAAGGTCCATACAAGGCTACAAGCGAGAATACGCAGGCCGTCTGAAGTTTCTGGTACAAGTCCAGATGCTTCCAAGAAAATGAGTCCAATATCCGCGATCTGCATATACTCGGCACCCCGCTTACACCTTTTCCGTGAGCGTGTTGTGGCTGTCCCCCATGTTCTTGACGGTACCACTGAACACAGAGTTGCAGTGCGGGTACTCCCGCAAGAACAACACAAAGATCAGAGCTAACCCAACCAACCCCGTTCCCACCATCCACACCGTCGCAATCGATCGCGCCCACGCATGAGGCACCACATGACGAAGCACAGCGTCCTAGTCAAGCCTAAAGATCAACCCCGTTAGTCCGTTGTCCATTTCGAACAAACCATTTCCAAATAACACACCGAAATCAAGCGGATTCGATCGATGCTCTCGTTGAGCGTAGCGATACCATTTCCAAACCCGTGACTCTTGGGTCCCTGCAAGGACGCGAGTCCTTCCGCTATATTTGTATGTACTTGACACGACGGTTATGTCATAAACCTATAACTGCAGAGTTTTCAATTCTCTCCTCGCCACTTCTTTCGTATGAATCGTAAGGACCTTCATAGTCCCAACCTTCTCCCACTTTGTATAGGGACTGTGAACTCCCTTTCCGAGCAGAAAACAAACATAGTTTCTGTTTGCATCGAGCTCCCCCACCTTGTCTAATTCCCCGTAGCCATCCGTCTGGTAATTGATGACACCCACTGCCCACTCGGAGTAGAACAGAAACCGGGTGTCGCAAACAACCTCGACGGGATCAAAGTAGCCCTGTTCTTCCAATGCAGGGTAGAATGTAAGGCACTCGCAATATGGACCCGCCCTGGGCTCTGCGTCCCGGTCAATCTGCAACATCATCTCCACAAGTACAACCTTGATCTCGAGACCTGTTTTCTTCATGGTGTAGAATGGGTATCCAAGCTCCCACGGTCGATGAATAGGACGTTGTGGGTCAAACATGAACTCGTCGACGTCACCCAGGAGTTCGGGCCTGTAACCACTAGGTGACTCGGGAAAGGCCATGGTATAAGGAGAATGACGGCCTGCCCACGCAAAAATCTGCCATTCACGACAATCCTGGACAATTACCTGCATAAGGCGACGAAATGCCTGCTTCCCTTCTCCGTAGATGATCGGCATGGTAACGTCAAAGATCCCCAAGAGGGAATAAGCAATATCTTCCTCCAGCAAGGTTTGTCGTTTGGATGCCCAGACCATCTTCTCCCGTACGTTGAGGAGGCCAGGGCTGAAGTGACGAAGATCGTAGTCCCTAATCCCCGTCGTCTGAGAGACAGCGCGCAAGATGTCGACATTATCCTTGTCGTTGGGGAAATCAGCTAAACTTGTAAAGGGCGTCCAGTCCCTGGTATAGAACTTGATTCGTGCAGGAGCGAGCAGCTCCTGAAGAGTCCAACCCCTCGTAAACCAAGGATCATCCCCGAAATCGTCTATCTCCGACGACCCGGCAAGGTAGATGATGCAGATGTGGGAATGGCTGTACCAATTGAACATGGAACGTATGGACTGTTCGTGTTCCGCACTGCTCCTCTTGTCAATGCAGACGGTATCGGCCCACGCTAGCCGACAGCCATTTTCCACCGCCATGATACAGAAATTGACGAGCTTCCTGTACCCTGGCGACGCATAGGTGTCCAAGCCTCCTTTTTGGACCATTTCGAACGATGTCTCTCCCGATGGTAGCCAACGATGTGAAAAGATAGCATATCTCGATCTCTCTTCGACGAGATCTCTGATGACTTGTTCCCTGGAGAGTTGGGGAGATCTGTTCCGGCGTAAAGTGATTTCCTCCTCCGTAATATAATCTTCTGCTTTGAGATCGTCGCGCTTGATCAACTGGAAGCGCACTCTGCCCCCGCCCCGACCACTGATAGACAACAAGCGAATAGGCAGTCGATGAGAGACGTGATGACGAAAGATGGCAACTGCGTCCTGTTTAAGTGATTCTTTCTTCAGACCACCGAAAGGTGAGGCAGTCAGACTCTTGAAACTCCTTGGCAAAAAGTACGAGGTATACTGGATTGCCGAAGAGATTGCGGAAGCAAGGCCAGGAGGTCGAGCGCTATGGAATAGAAACAGAAATGAAGAGGGGAGTGTCAGACAATGTAATTCAGAGTACACCTCCGATGAGCGACGTACAGGATGAAGAACCCAACAAGGACCCCGCACACGACTGTATCAACGTTAAGAGGTCTAAATGATCCACCAAACTTGAAATAAGCTGATGACATCTAGTAGTCTTGAACCTCTCTCGGGGGGTGAAACCTAGACTGAACCTTGGAATGAACAAGTTTGGGTTTATGTACTCCTGTCGTCCTGCTTGTGAAGTTCCACCAAACAATTCATTTCGGAGAGTACTGTGGGTGCTGGTGGAGGTAGACGCACTTCGGCTCCTCAGGCAACGCTTCTTGGGAGCAACAATGGTCAACTTTATCTACACCTAGCGGTGAACGCTCAGATGCGCATTAGTACACTTACACTAGGTACGCCTTTTTTTCCACAGGCCTACAACACTGCCAGTGTGGGCCAAAACCGTGCTGCCATTCTCATCGACGACCAAGTTGTGTCAACTACGAGCCTGGTGGCTGGTTTTACCCACCCAGCAACATGAAACGGCTCACACAGTGAGCAAATCAATGCGGAAAACACATTTCAAATTTTTGATAGGACCTCGAAAGCATTGTCACACGTGACTCGCGTGACAATTGCACACTGTCTACATGCTGGTGAGGTTTGAATTTGAGGGACGAGCGTGAGCCAGCATGGCGAATTGCCCACCGAGATGAGTTCGGGGTCCTACCTCGCCAATCTCTAGCCGGTCAAATACTTGAAATGCGTTTTCCGCATGCTATTATTACAAAGCTGCCTCAAGGCCACCTTCTGTTGCAAGGTAACAATGTCTCTTAACACGTAAAACCAAACCTTGAAAATATAGAAATATCACAGAACACATCTGACGAAAATTGGTCGATTTAGGAATATCTTTTTAGCTTTTCTCGAATGTTGTGTGATTCCCACACTGATACCGCGCGGGTTGATCTCGGAGACGACCACGCTTCTCGAATCTTGGCACAGCTTGAAAAATTGTACTCGGCATGGATACCACTGTTATAGCTGGACGGTAGCGCTGAGCGGCCCCCTCAAGGGATCCGACGATCGAGTATCTTACAGGTAGTCACACAAGGTATAGAATCCTTCTCGAACCCAGAGTACCATCATTGACTCGTCGTGCAGCCATTTGACCGCAGAGACCCTTCTATGCCCATTAGCGAAGTAAACGAGGCATTTAGTGACCACATCGAGAGGATCCCCCCTCGGTTTATCGACCTCTCCGTCACACCTTTTAGACTTGTGGATCGCCATGGCGTTAAAGAGAAATCCAGCGCCATGATCGACTCCATCACGGAAACGGACATCGAACAACATACCTCTTATGCAAACCAACGCAGAGAAGACGTCGTTCGAACCCTCGTCAAAGGTGTTGTCAAGTATGCTGTCCTGTCGCATATTTGGCGGGCGAACAACGAAGAGTTCACTTATCAGCAAGTGGTGTCCCCAGATGTAGTGCAAGATGGACCTGGCTGGAACAAACTCGAGCAATTCGTCAGACTGGCAAAAGACACGTTCGGTTGCCAATTTGCTTGGGTCGACACGGTGTGTGTTGATCGCAATTCTCCCAGCGATCAACAGGCAGCGGCCACATATGGGTTCGATTGGTTCCGCAATGCTCATGTGTGCGTCGTGTACCTTGCGAACACCCGTTTTCTCTCCGAGTTGGAGTATGACCCATGGTTCCGTAGGGGGTGGCCTTTGACAGAGCTACTCGCCTCCGTCAGAATGAAGTTCTACGGAGTTGGATGGGAGCCACTCAATGATAAATGTCCTAGAGCTGAGAACGACAAGGCGGACAGCAATTTCCTTCGTACACTTTCACGGTCATCTGGAATATCGGTCGACGATCTTCGCTTCTTCTTGCCGGGTCCGAACAGGATCAGGGAAAAGTTGTCGTGGGCGTCACGGCGGGAAACGAGCAGACCCGAAGATAGAGGATACTCCTTGATATCTATCTTCTCTTCCGATATGAGGCTCAGCCCTGGCGAAGGCAAAGCAGCATTCCCCAGGCTTATGCACCACATTATCCCTAAATCTCACGAGTGCGATGTCTTTGCATGGGCAGGCAGAAGGGCTGAAGACCATCCCGCGATCCCCTCATCCCCTGCTTGCTATGGGCCAGAGCACTGCGACCGCGAGCTTCATCGAGAACCACACTATTATCGTTTATGCGGTGATCGTACCTTCACCCTCGGTTATGATCACCTGACGATGAAGGTTATCCTCATCGATGTCATCCTCAAAAAGACTTGGGAGGAGGGTTACACTGTGACAGTCCAATCGCATTCGCATAAGGCTCTTATTGACAAGGTCGTGCTATTATCTAACCCATCAGTGGATGCTGTGATGGCGCCTGGCACTGGCGCCTTTACGGGCATACAGATGGGCATTGGCGTCATCGACTATGGCTGGACAGGTGAGCCAGGGAAGGGTAAACTGTGCGAAGGAGAGTGGTACTTTGGCTTTTTATTGCAGAGAAACTCCATGGATGGGAGGTGGGAAAAGGTAGACACTGGGAAAGTGATTTTCATCGACAGTCAGGAAACAAGAGAACACGAGCTCCAGGTACTGCATTTATTGTGTTGACTCATCATAGTATGCAACCATAAAGAATATTGTACCATGGAAAGTAACACTGAGTGTATTATGACGATCCAAGCTTCACTCGATTGCACAGATATCGCAGAAG